>WTXK01000314.1:0-55034 GCA_025769895.1 Lactarius psammicola
GCGTTGCACCAGTGATGGCTAGACCTGGTGAGGTAACGGGAATGGTTGCCTGATGAACAGGGGTGGAGGTTGTCGAGCGATGGCACATCTGTGAGGCTTTCGACGACATGAAGTAGGGCAGGTATGGATGAGGAGGGCGCATCAGGACTGGTAAGGGAAGCAGGGGGCAACACGGCGTTATCAAAGGTCGTGAGGGCAGAGTCTTTGTGAATATGGCCAGCAACGCTGCACAGTGGATACGAGGATGATTTCCACAGTATGCGATCCTGATCGGTAGTGGAGAGGGAGAATTGTGTTGGGGCAGAATCAGTGTCTTGATGTAGCGCGATGTAAATGTCGCGAATCGGTCCCAAGGTACGGAACGCCATCCACCCATAGCTATAATTCTGCGCTTCTCGAATGATTTGATTCCAGAGAGCGCAGAACTCGTGCTGAAGATCAGGTGACGTATTTCGTACATCGAATTTCGAAGCTGCTTCTAGAACTTCTGGGAACTTGACATCTGGCCAGACAACATCCCAGAAATGGCTAAATTGCTGGCGAGTGACATAAATCAAGATGGCAAGTGACAGGTTGTCACCAGGTGTGGCGTAATCCCGGAGGACAGTTTCGGGTATGCCCAGTTCACTGGAAGCAAAAATAAACCAGGAATCGTTGCGCCATTGCGCTCTTGCAATGATACCGGCAGCTATGACTTGTGCGGGCAAAACATCATCTTCGTAGCTGCTATTGCCCCAACCTCTTGCAATACGGCCAAACTCGGCGGTTCGCAGTACCTTAAATTGATCGTCGAACACGAGTCTGTTGACAAACTGCCAACATTCATCGCGAAATGTCGCTAGATCAAGGGCCTTGGCGCAGATGATGGCTCTCCGGCTCTTGACAGGCTCAGGAAGTAAATCAGATGAGAACGTGCGGTCAAGAAACCCTATCAGTGTTTCAGAGAGCTTCTGTTTTTCATCTTCGGTGAGATTGGGTAGAGGATCGTTGACGACTTTGGAGCTGCGGAAGCCGGGTAAGCCAGAAAAGAAGCGCTCCAGTTCGTGATCTTCGTCCAAACTGTCGAACGTCCACAGGAACGCACGAGTATCGATCTCTGATGGTGAATTCAGAGCAGTTTCCTCGGCTGTCTTCTGCATGCCCTGCAAAAGAAATCCGCGATAACGTCCCTCCAGGGATAGAAAGCAACGGTAGGCTCTATACCGAAAGTAAACCGACGAGGTAAACCACTTAAGAACCCTATAGGTGACATATGGTATCCCAGTAACAATGTGCCATGTCGGCAGCGAGAGTGGTGTGTGGTATGGGCTGTCATGACGCAAGATCGGCATGAACGTGATGGACCCATACAGAGCCGTGCATACGCTGACCCATGACAGCACAATCTTGAAAGCCGTGAGATTGACGTTGCATAGAAACACAATTAGGCCGGCAAGGAACAGGAAAAGGGAAAGATGTAGCAGCGCGGGCAATGCTTCGACCGCCCACGGAAGGAGAAACTTGTCGACCCCTTCAAAGAAGAAAGCACGGATCCTTGCTCGCTTGTGTGGGCTGTAACGTGGCTGAGTCACCTTGAGGTATCTTCGTGCCCACTGCTGTAGCAATGTCGCAAGTAGAGCACACGTAAGACTGATCACCAGGCTCAAGAACCAAAGTGAATTGACCCAGACAGCATACGTTGGTGGAGAGAAAGGGGGTGGGGAAGAAGGGAGGGAATTATCGGATTGGTTCGGGTTGGAAACAGTCTGATAGATATTTGCGAGGTAGAAGTTGGAGGTGTCCTGTGGATTCGGTCGAATGTCCTGGATTGACACTGAGATCAACGACGCGACAGCAGCAGAGAATAAACCGGTCTATGGGAGATGAGTCTGTGAAGCAGTGCGTGGAATTGGAAGATAGTGACATACAAAGATGAGAATCCCATCAGCATCCGCTTTCCATCCTTCGACCATCTTCTTATCTTCTTCTGAAGCCATTTCGACATACATTGAGAAGATAGGCCCGGAGCCATCGACAAAGTTAGACGCTCCGGAAGCGCTTGAATCGGTGCCGACTGGGGTGGGTACTGAGGGTCACCTACGAGGGTGACAGTGGCGGGTGAGAAAAGTGAGGATAGAGCCGAGCAGGAGCAAGTCACCTGTGCCAGGGCCAATACCTGCCTCCGGATCGGTTACGGGTGGAGGAGCTCGGGACATTGAACTGTTTGCGTGAGTCGAATCTGGAGAGTAAGATGTGGTGGTGTGGAAGATGCTAGAAGTACAGTTACTTGTAAAGCGCCACGGGGCGATTCACAGGGTCGAGGGTGTTCCCCTTGCACAGGTTCGACCGAACCGCAAGCGCTCAATACTCAATTTGTGCGCTTTCGTAAGTCGTTTTTTTTTTGGCAGAAAGTCAGCGACTGTAAGCAATAAGGGATTATCGCGAAAAACGATACTGTATAAGTACATTGGTGGCTTTTCTCGACGACATTTACGGGAACCATGCCCCAGACTCTCACCACAACGCGCGCATGTGAGCCCCCGCCTCCCGGAAACATTGATCCCGACTCAGGCGTATTGAGACACTCAACGCCAATCTCAACGGGGGACACATCCTGCTAGTTGTCGTGGGTGGTATCGCTTGAGAGTTAGAAATGGTTACCCAGGTGCACGCCGACGCATTCGTCTCACTTCCAAGCGTCGTCATCTGCCCGCAGTGGCTCAAAGTGAAAGACTGAGAACCCATCATCATACGCACCTCCTGCTCCTGGAACCGTGATTACGGCGATATCGCTCCTTCCCCCCATCGACGTTACCGGAATTGTTATAGCTTCTGGCGCAGACTTCCGCTCTCTGTTTGCACGAGGTTTATCTCCTCAAGCCACGCAAGCCGCGAGCTGGAGCACACGCCCGGACGGCGTCAGGTACGCATTGGCGAGCTGATGCAGCGTCCCGGCCTGCTCCGAAGTGCGCTCCTCCACTGCGAGCTTCTCCGCAGCCAGCTGCTCGTCCTACTCTTGTCTGTCTCCTGCGGTGCGCAAAACATAAGAGCGAGAGAGTGAGAAGGGGGGCACAGAAAACCGTCCGAACGCGCTAGCTGCTCCTCGAGTGTGCGCACCTGGCGCTGGTACAGCTCTAGATGAGCGGGCTAAACCTATGGTTGGTGTCATCGGATACGTAGGAGATCCAGTCGGACATGACGTCGATGTAGTGTTTAGTAGGTTGCTTGATGCGCTGTCGCACGTTTCGTGGAAGGGGATTCTAGCGGAAGTGAAAATATGAGGGCGGTCTGTTTAGCGACGGAGAGTACCTCACGGAAGTATTCCCTCACATCACAGAACACGACGAGGTACATGTTCAATGGCTCGAGATGTGTTGGACTGTACGGGGCTCGCGCCAAGTCACGCCGTTCTGTGAATTACTCCGGAAACAGGCGAGATAATATATTCGGAAGAGCTCGATCTCCTCACGCGCTTCCTCCTAAGCGGGTGAGTCCCAAACACCAACACATTTGATCAGACGTCCTCTTCCATCGGAAAGTAAGAGCGACGTACTTTAGAAAGCATCTTCGTCTCCTTGTCAGTAGGTAAAAGGATGTCGAGCCGCCATGTATGTCCCTCAAAGTCTGCGTCGGCGGGGCTTATGAACCTCTCTATCGTTTCCGGCTTGTTCGCAGTTGGAATGGGAGAAGGGTACTGGCGCGAAGACCTCTCCTGTAAGCAGTGAGGGATTGTTGCAAAAAATGACGGATATAATATAGTATTGGACATTTTGTGTGGACGGAATATCAATTAGCGCTGAACTCAAACCGATTCAGTTTTGTAACCATAACCCTACCATTGGCTACCTCGTCTTATTCGTCTCCAAGTCCGATGCATGTTCGAACAACTGAACGCCTCTCATCTTCATTAACAGTTCTGTATACCCGACTCTTCTTTGCTACTATTTCCAGGCAGGGTCAGGGGAAAGGGTCGTACTGAGGCTCCAGGGAAGCTCAAGAGTCAAGATCAGGGAATGTGAAGGGCCAAATACCTGTCCGAGATGTGCAGCCCTTTACTCTCAGTTGAGTCCCTCTTGCAAGCTTTGTACTGAAGTCTTTCCTTGCATACGCCGCGCTTGAACAATTCACCCATGCAGACCTCCCACGCCTCATTCTTAATACGGTTCATGCTTCCTACCTCTGGTAGTTGTCGACGAAGCCTCCGCAGTGTCCACCAAGCATGCACACGCACATTCATCGTGACCTTCAAGTTTGTAACGCATCCAAGGTACAGTTACCTTCGCTGTATGGCTCTCGTCCTCGCCACGCCGTGTCGTCTTCTAGCCTGCTCCGCACGAATAGACCACATACGCACGCTTCCACACCATTTACTTGGTACTTCGCGGGGGTTAAATGGCCCTTGGTTCTTTGAGATCGAACCAGGTAGATAGACGGAAGACGCTGTCTCAATAATGGCAGAGGGTTCTTTCGAAGACTAGGTACGTGGATGCCTGGTCGTCCCCTGGCTCTAATTCAGGGCGAAGCACAGATCGCCGAGCTCATAGAGTACATCTCGTTGGGCAGACGGGAACACAAACGCGCACCTTCTGTCCTATCGATCCGACAGAACCTTGCGGTTGAAGGCGGTCAGACCTCTATCTGATGGTGTTACGAGGAGAAGAGAGATTTTCTCTGTCGTATTTGAGGATGTCAAGGGGCCAGGCGAGGGCACTGACCACGGTGAGTGTCAACGCTTTTTTTTTCATGAACGCTTTTGCCTCACTACAGTACCGTCTCGCAACAGAGGACCCTTCAACATGCTATACGTCCACAAATTAAATCTATAGTCAATTGACTCTCCAGAAACCATCCCTGGCCACAGAGTCCGCGATCAAGTACCATGTGTGCGTTTCCCCCTTGCTATGGTATCTTCAAGCCCTTATTGTTCATCAGCTATCGCTTGACAAACTTCTTCAACACGCTCCTACAGTGCACCAACACAAACGACGAACTGCCCGTGCTGCAGGTCTCCTTCACTGACATCAAGAAGTGGGCCTAAAGGAGTGGGGGATCACGCCCGCAGAAATGTGCGCTTTCTTGAAGCGCCTTAGTCAACGCCTACTTCCAAAGCGGGGCAGACGTACGCTCTCTGTCTCTCTATTTGGCTTCACCTACTGACACGTTTCGCTCTCCGTGCAGATACATTGCCTACCACTACAGACTCGTGCACGTCCGCTCGCTAGATCCCGCACCACAGGCGGCACAACTTGCCGGACTCAACGTGGTCAGCATCACCATAGCCCTGTCTGACCTAACCCTATTCGACTTTGACCTTCTCTTCATGCTCAACGAAGTCCTCGCTGCGCAAGCGCAAGCGCCGTCGCACTCCTCCCAGTATTCTTAAGTAGCAAGCTCGACGACCTGCACGCTTAGCAGCACCCACATGCAGACACTATTGGGTAATACGGCACGTGACCGCGATCGGTGGAATCCCGCTGGTAAGTCTTCCCTCCGCTCCTCCGCCCCTACCAAACGCTTTGCTTTGCTTTCTTCCTGGCTGAATAACCCTGCATTTACTCTGTCATAAATAAAAAGCAATTCGCGATGGCTTGTTAACGGCCGGGCTCGCGAAGCCCGTGTGGGCGTTGCGTTCGTATTCGGTCCGCAGGAGTCAGTGCTTTTGGTCGAGCCTCTCACGGGGTGGCGCACCCGGTTCGTTGGCCTGCCCGACCCCGCCGCTCTCTCCTGGCGCTGTAACAAGGCAGTCAGGGCTGAGATGGCGCCAGCAGCCATCCAAGGACTCCTGTGATGGGATGGTGTGGCCACGTCGGTTTCAAATGCTCTCAAGGATCTGTCGTCTTCGATGTCGACGGCAGCAGCGTTTCTTCCCCGACTACACACCATGTACATGTCTACTTGTATACACCAACCCATTAGGTAACCTGCTACGGGTGCCCTGTGACTGACGCTACCGTCCTACAATGTCCTTCTCCCCTATCTTGGAATGACTCCACTTAGGTATCGACTCTGCAAGATGCTCGACGCTGCTCTCAATAAGAGACCCAAGCAACTGCTTTTCGTAAACACTATCGAAGCTGAGAAGATAGAGATGGCTACCCAGGTGCGCGCAGAGGCTTCCGTGTCACTGCCAGATACGCTCATCGGCTCGGAGTGGGTCAAGGGGAAGGTTGAGACTCCTCACTCATGTTGCCTCACTCTAGACATATTTCGCCACGGCATGTCGGTGTAGAATAGTATCAGTGCGGTGATATCGAGAACCCAACGAATATATGCCCTATCGGGTACAGTCCGCTGCTTACATCAAGCGTAAGGTGAGGCAATAGGCTTTCAACAAGTAGCCCACGACGTGGATGGCGGATCGGACCAAGCACCTAGTTCGCGACGCCCGAGCCTACGACTACGGCATTATCCAATCATCGGACGGGCACAACCACCCCCTCTCCCTCACGGTCATCCCCTCTAAACAACCCTCCGACTCCTACACCCACATCACACGACGCACCCATGCAACGGCCATGCAATCGGCCACACTACATTCCTTCACCTCCGAATACATCCTCCGCCATCGACCGAACCTCCCCTGAGAAGCTGCTAATTGCCCAAGCAGTTTCCCAGACCGGTCATTACCTCATCTCTTAGACCGCTCTCGCTATACATGACAGTGCCTACCAAACAACACGGAATTCAGTGCAGAGATGGGACGAAACCCCCTTCGATGAGTACTTCATAGGGGACGGAGCATATGTACACGCGCTACCCGTCTTTCTACAACAAACCGGAGCAGCTTCGAGACCTGAAATGGGACCGACAAGTCCCATTTGACCCAGTAAAGGGTAAGTCCGCAACTTTTGGACCCCGTGCCCAACGCGCGGCCCACATCACGCTTCCTTCTATTTTCTGATTACGGGCTCTTACAATAAACCTGGCTTCCTCCGGGGGGATGCCGCTTCTCTGACCTCTGTACCACACGACCTCTGATTACTTATTGGGGGCCCGCATTACCCTACATCCCTTAAAATGTCCGCTATCTGCGTAGTTTGACGACTGGCCTTGTACTAGTTTACTGACCCGGAAATACAAATGATTTTTAAAATAAAAAAAAAAGAATATATACCTTATCGCGCACGCATATCTAAGAAATCAACAGACAGGTTAAACAATATCATACCGGCGATGCAAAGCATGCGGAGGATTATCTCCTGAAAGCTCAGCACTTGGTTCCAACAGTGAACGACCCGCAACGACTACGTCTGAGTCAGCAACCAATGGCAGTGACGGCGATTGTAATGGAGGTTCTAGCGCGTTTGTGTGGATTGCGTGATTCATCAAAGGGAGGTCATGAGTGTCCTTTTCCTTTACACAAACCAGGCTTTGGGCTACAATTGTCTTCGGCAGCAGCACCCGGGTCAGGTGCGGAGGTCAGTCCTGGAGAAGCACTAGGAGCGGTGGTGACTATTATCGGGCGATAAGATTCTGGGCAAGACGGTGAGAGGTCAGGTCGAGCGATGGGCGAATGCGAAGACAGCGGCGGACCTATAGGAAGTGTGTTGTTGAGAACTAGATCAGAAGCTGATGACGGGAGGTCTGGGGGATCGGAAGGCGTCAGGGGGTGTGCGTTGTGTTGGAGGTCAACGGCAGTGGGTGGGAAGGTAGAGGAAAGAGGAGGTTCGGATGTGGGGATTGTGATACCTGAGATGACGATGTCTGGCTCTGTATCAGTGGTGGCTGGACCCGGTGAAGTAATGGGAATGGTTGTCTGATGAGCGGGGTGGAGGTTGTCAAGCAATGGCCCATCCGTGAGGCTTTCGACGACATGAAGTAGTGCAGGTATGGATGAGGAGGGCGCATCAGGACTGGTAAGGGAAGCAGGGGGTAGCACAGTGTTATCAAAGGTCGTGAGTGCAGAGTCTTTGTGAATATGGCCAGAGACGTCGCACACTGGATATGAGGATAGGTTCCACAGATCGGTAGTGGAGAGGGAGAATTGTGTTGGGACAGAATCACTGTCTCGATGTAGCGCAATGTAAATGTCGTGAATCGGTCTCAAGGTATGGAACGCCATCCACGAGTCGTTGTCATTCTGCACTTTGAGAACGATTTGATTCCAGAGAGCGCAGAACTCGTGCTGAAGTTCAGGTGACGTATTTCGTACATCGAATTTCGAAGCTGCTTCTAGAACTTCCGGGAACCTGTTTTTTGGCCAGCACAATTTCCGGTAATGGCTAAATTGCTGGCGAGTGACGTAAATCAAGATGGCTAGTGATAGGCTGTTACCATTTGCAGCGTAGTCTCGGAGGACAGCTTCCGGGACGCCCAATTCGTCGGAGGCGATAGCAAACCAATGGTCATCGCGCCGTTGTGCCCTTGCAACAACACTGGAAACCAAGGCCGGGGCCATACTTGACACATATACGTCCTTGCTATTCTCCCAGCCTCTTACAAGACGCGCAATTCCAACAGATTGCACTGGCCCATACTGGTCTTCGGACATGACTCTGTCGAGAACCCACCGAAATTCTTGGGAAATGTCCGCTGGATCGATGGCCCTCGCACAGATGACAGCTCTCCGAGCTTTGACCGGATCGGGCAACAAATCGGATGAGAAAGTGCGATCCGACAACCCAATTAACGCGTTCAAAAGCTTCCACTTTTCCTCGCCAGTGAGATTGGGCAGAGGATCGTTGACCACTGTTGAGCTGCGGAAGCCAGGTAAGCCAGAAAAGAAGCGCTCTAGTTCGTGATCTTCATCCAAACTGTCGAACGTCCACATGAACGCGCGAGTATCGATCTCCGATGGGGAGTTCAGAGCAGTGTCCTCGGTTGTCTTCTGCATGCCCTGCATAAGCAATTTGCGATAACGTTGCTCCAGGGCTCTGAAGTGACCCGAGGCTCTATCGAACGTTCCACCCACAGCTCCATACTGAAAGTAAACTAACCATGTAAACCACCGAAGAACCCTGTGGATGACATATGGTATCCCAGTAACAATGTGCCATGTCGGCAGCGAGAGTGGTGTGTGGTATGGGCTGTCATGACGCAAGATCGGCATGAATGTGATGGACCCGTACAGAGCCGTGCATACGCTAACCCATGACAGCACAATCTTGAAAGCTGTGAGATTAACGTTGCATAGGAACACAATTAGACCGGCAAGGAACAGGAAAGGGAAAGATGTAGCAGCGTGGGCAATGCTTCGACCGCCCAAGGAAGGAGAAACTTGTCGACCCCTTCAAAGAAGAACGCACGGATCCGTGCTCGCTTGTGTGGGCTGTAACGTGGCTGAGTCACCTTAAGGTATCTTCGTGCCCACTGCTGTAGCAATGTCGCGAGTAGAGCACACGTAAGACTGATCACCAGGCTTAAGAACCAAAGTGAATTCACCCAGACGGCATACGTTGGTGGGGAGAAGGGAGGTGGGGAAGACGGGAGGGAATTGTTGGATTGATTAGGGTCGGAAACGGCCTGATAGATATTTGCGAGGATAGAAGTTGGAGGTGTCCTGTGGATTCGGTCGAATGTCCTGAATCGACACCGAGATCAATGACGCGACAGCAGCAGAGAATAAACCAGTCTATAGGAGATGAGTCTGTGAATCAGTGCGTGGAATTGGAAGATAGTGACGTACAAAGATGAGAATCCCATCAGCAGTCCGCTTTCCATCCTTCGGCCATCTTCTTATCTTCTTCCGAAGCCATTTCGACATACATTGAGAAAATAGGCCCGGAGCCATCGACAAAGTTAGACATTCCCAGGTGGCACTTGAGTCGGTGCCGACTGGGGTGGATACTGGGGGTCACCTACGAGGGTAACAGTGGCGGGTGAGAACAGTGAAGATGGAGTCGAGCAGGAGCAAGGTACCTGTGCCGGGGCCAATACCTGCCTCCGGGTCTGTTACGGCGGGAGGAGCTTGGGACATTGAGGCGTTTGCGTGAGTCGATTGTGGAGAATAAAATGTGGCGGGGGTGAAAGGTGTTAGGATACAGCTAGTTGTAAAGCACCATGGGGCGATACACAGGGTCGAGGGTATTACCCTTGCACAGGTTCGACCGAACCGCAAGCGCTCGATGCTCAATTTGTGCGCTTTCGTAAGTCGTTTTTGCTTTTCGTGGCAGAAATAAAATGGTCAACGACCGTAAGTAGTAAGGGATTGTCGCGAAAAATTGTGCTGTATGCTGTACTAGTAACTATGTTGCTGGCTTTTCTCGACAACAGTGACAACAACCACGTCCCAGACTCTCACAACGCGCATGCCAGTGTGAGCGCCCGCCTCTCGGAAGGTTCCGTACTGATGCTATTGAGACGCCCAACGCCACTCAATATGGGACCCATCCTGCTGCAACTCGAGTGTTAGAAATGGTCACTCAGGTGCGTGCAGACGCTTTCGTCTCACTTCCAAGTACACTCATCAGCCTGCAGTTGCTCAAAACGAAATATTGAGAACCCTACGTCATCCTCCTGCACCGCATGCACCTCCAACTATGATTATAGCGATGTCAGTGTCTCTCCACTCCGTCTCCTGCCATCTACCCAACGTCAACGGTCGTCCGTTGCCTGTCACATTATCCCTCGTACATGGACCTCTCCAAGACATCCCTATCCAGGACCCATTATTCCAAGTCTCCCCATGAGTGGATGACGAACTTCTGCCCGCGGCATGCACGTGCGTGTACTCACAACTTCACCACTGATCAGAAAGGCTGACTTCACTGTTGTCCACCATCTTCCTCGCTGCATCATGCTGTCTTCGAACTCGCACATGCACAACCCAAGTTCATACAGGCATGCACTCCGCACCGGTCCCACATTCTAATAAGGACCTCTCGTACGCCGATGCACGCAGGCTCATAGGCCGCGCATCCAGCCTGACTGATTGCGCCAGTCCAAGTCCAGTTGCGAACCCCGACGCGCGTATCGTGTTGCGTCCCGCTTTTCACACTCCACGCGTGCCACGCCCCCGCACAATGGGTGAGGAATGAACTAAGTCGATAATGGTAGAGGGTCCTTTCGACGACCAGGTACGTGGATGCTCAGTTGTTCTCTGCGTCTAATTCAGGGCGAAGCACAGATTTCCAAGCTCGCACGGAACATCTCGTTGGGCAGACAGGAACAGGAACGTGCGCCCTCTATCCCATTGATTCGACAGAGGCTTGCGGTCGAGGACCGCCAGATTCCTCTATATGGTGATGTTGTGAGTCGAAGAGAAGCCTTCTCTGTCGTATTTGAGGGTGTCAAGGGGCTAGGCGAGGGCACTGACCATTGTGCGTGCCGAATTTTTTCTTCCTCGACGCTTTCGTCTCACTACCATCTCGTAACAAAGGTTGAAGGTCTCTTCAACATTTCATACGCCCACATTAAACCTATGGCCAGTCAATTCTCCAGAAACCATATCGTCACATCTACAACTACAGAGTCCACGATCAAGTACCGCATGTACGTTTCCCTATCGCTATGGTGTCTCCTAGCCGTCATTTCTCATTCCCCAAAGCTTCACAAACCTCTTTAACACGCTCCCACGACAATCTGCCCTCCATCTCCCTGTCTACGACATGCTCCTAAACCCTGCCAACACAAACGACGAGTTGCACGTGCTGCACATTCCCCTTCCCAACGTCGAGATGTAGCCGAAGGAGAGGGAGATCACGCTGTCAGAGAAGTCCGATTTCTTAGAGCGCCTTGTCGATGTCTTTTCCGAAGCGGGACAGCCGAGCGTGTCCTCTGCCTCTCCGCTTCACCTGCTAACGCGCCTTGCTCTCTGGGAAGAGACACAGCCTTCCACTACAAGCTCGCGCACATCCGCTCGTTGGACCCCGCATCGCAGGCGACACAGCTAGCCGAACTCGACACAATTGCCACAGCCCTGTCCGACCCGACTTTGACCCGCTCATCATGCCCGGCTCTGTCCTCGTTGTGCAAGTGTACCCGCAGTTAGCGCTCCTTCGGATATTCCTACGTGGCAGGGTGGACGACGCTGACACCACTGGGAATACGATACATATGCGCGACCCCCAAGTTGAGTGCTAGGTCATCCATTAAAAACCTTCCATTTCCCCCTAATCAAACCCCTTCGTTTCTTTACTCCTAGAGAACGACCTCACATTGACGCTATCATAAATATAAAGCAGTCAGCACTGGCTTGTTCACGGCCAAGCCCGTGCAGTCATTGTGCGTATTCGGTCCACAGGAGTGAGCGTTGTTGGTCAGGCCTCGCAGGGTTGTGCGCCTGGCTTCGCGCGTGCTCGATGTCGTCACCTTCACCTACCACCGCGTAATGAGGCAGTAACAGCAGAGGTAGCGCTGAAAGTGAAGTAGTCTGAGTTTCCTGTTGTGGGTGCCCACATCGGTCTCAAACGTGCTCAAGTGTCTGTCGCTCTCGATGTCGACGGCAGCAGCTCTTGACCATATGTCATGTACATGTCTACTTGTACTTTGACCTATTAGGTAACCTGCTACGGGTGCCCTGTAGCTCGCGCACCCCTCCTGCAACATCATTCTCTCACATTGGAATGGCTTCCTGGTATCGACTCTGTAAGATGACGACGCTGCTCACAGCAGAGACCCAAGCAACTAGTATTCACGGACATTATCGAAGCTGAGAAGATTGTGATGGTTACCTAGGTGCGAGCAGACGCTTCCTTGTCACTGCCAAGTACGTTCATCAGCCTGAGGTGAGCCAAGGGGGACGTTGAAACTCCTCGTTCACATATCCCCACGCTACTCGAGTTTACACACATTTCATCACGGTATTTGTACCACGTAATAAAACATTATATACAGAAGACGAGAAAAAGCATCGAAAAGAACCTGTATGGTGATACCAAGAACCCAACAGGAATATATACCCCACGTCTAAGAGATTGGGGATGCGTTAAACGATGTCATACTGGCCATGTGAAGAGTGCGGAGGATGATCTCCTGTATGCTCGGCACCAAGAGAGCGCCACGAAGGACATGCGATAGCTACCTCAGTAAATGACGGCGGCAATGGTGACTGTGGTGGAAGATCTGGGGCAGTAATGATATTTTCCCGAATTCCCGAAGGGGAGTCAAGAGCGTCCCTTTCCTTGTGTGATGCGGCCTTCGCACTACCCTCCCCCTCAGTAACAGCGCCCAGATCAGGTTCAGAAGACAGCTGTGGAAGAATTTGGCTGGGAGAAACGGGAGCCGGCAGCGACGAATGAGATTCTGGTGAAGAGGATGTGTGATCAGATCCAGTCATGGGAGGGTTCAAAGATGCCAGTGGGCCTGTTGGGGGCATGGTATCGAGAACCTGAATGGGAGAAGGTAGCGCTGGAACATCTAAAATATCCAAAGGAGTGTGGAACTCTGCGATGTGCTGGACAGCAACGGCACCAGGCGGGGAGGTTGAGGCAGTAGGAGGGGTGGATGCCGAAGGATCTGGGGTGGAGAGAGGGATCATTGTCATGGAGGTGTCAATGCCACCTTGTATCACACAAGCAGTGACTGGATCCCAGGAAATGGTACGAATGCGGAGGTTTTCAACGGATGTTTCGTGAGCAGTATTGTCACGGACTGCCCAAGACACTGACACATCAGTTATGACTATGATGGTCAGTGGTAATTAGTCATGGACTACTCATATCAGTCAGCAGTGGAGCTCGTTTATCACATGTAAGATAGTACGATGACGCGTCCTAGGATAGCTGTACTAGGGTTCGAGCTAGTTACGCTATTGGTTACTCTATGATTCGGGAGGAGCTTGAAAGCCCTCGTCAACTGTATATAAGGGACATTGTTCAGACCATGGATCCCTATCCTGGTCTTCTCAATACCACCATCATTGTTCACGACCTAGGAGTGTCAACCTCTTTCCCTTTCCTCTCTTTCTCTCTTCTACTTCTAGTCCTAGCCTTTGTCTTCGGAGTAGTACTCCTTGTTGAAGACATCGAGAGCGAAGATCATCTCAACGCCGTGTACTAAGAGGAGTCACGTGCTATCGTCCTCACGTTAAGTGTTAACACTTCGTGTATCGGACCAGGCTCAGTTATAGTCATCGCCTTTATCGCGCCTAAGTCAGGCAACATTGTTGTGGCAACGTAACATTAAGACCAGGATCCTTCAAAGTGGCGTTGACTACAAGAGATCGTTGGGGCATCAATCGAACCTTCAGGCCCTATATCATCGAACGACGTGGAGAACGCAACGTACCACAAATCTATCTAGGAGCAGCCCGTTGGAGAACCATCAGAGGAGATACCGGATACTACGTAAACATCCCCACAAGACCATCACAGTGGTACCCAGTTGAATTCAACTTCGAAAACCTTTGTTGGGTGGAAGTTGCTTGGAACGCACCACAGAATCATTGGGACGTGTTACGACCCGCAGGATTAGAATATTGCTGCGACATCCTTGAACGCGATGTACAAACACGAGGCAATTGGGGTCCCATTGACGGACAAGACGAAGCAAACGCATCAGGGTCGTCTAGGACACCGGCACCATCGGAGGCTAGCGAAGAAACCACTGAAGACGACGAAAGCGAAAGCGAGCAACACGAACAAGAAGCAGCAATCGAAGAAATTACAGAACTTGCTGAGCAAATTGCAATCCGCGACGCAACTGCTGCACCAGTAGAAAATATTATTCCAGCACCACTAGCTGAGTATCCAATCCTATCCCAAATGGCTACAATAACGGAACCAGTACAAGTACGCGTGGAAGCACCTACACAAGAGCCAACCGGCACTATCGACCCTAACACGGGACATCGGATCATGCAAGACGGACAAAGAATAACTGACGACGACATTGCGCTATACCGCGCTGTAGGACCAGACAGAGACGATCCTCCCAGTGAAGGAGGAAGAGGCGGATTTCTAGGAAGGGGACCACCTGAAGACCCAGAAAACCCATGGAACGGAGGAGACCTACCTGATGGACGCTTACCAATAGGAGGAAGATTCCCAGGAGCACCTGGAGGAGGTGGAGGAGCACCTGGAGGAGGAGGAGGAGGAGACCCCAACGCAGGACTCAATGTGGCCATAGGAGCCGCACGATCAGATAAGTTCATTGGCAACCCACCTGTCACGTTTACTGGTGATCGCAACAAGACAGAACAGTTCCTAACGCAATGGGAACTATACTGGGGGGTCAACAACAACAATCCCGTCATGATAAACCCCTATCAACGAAGCATGTTGTTCTTTACCTTTATCCAAGGGGATCTTGTCAACGAATGGATCGTGGCAATGGCCAGATGGATTGGCGATCAAGTACGACACAACAGAGTCCTCAGCACTAACGAGTGGTTGTGGAACGAAATAGTAACCGCCTTTAGAAGGAGATTCGCCAACACCCTCGAGAAGGAACAAGCCCGTACCATGCTAAAGAAGGGCATCAAGATGCAAGGAGGCGATATAGATGCCTACGTCACATTATTTGAAAAGCTAGCACGACAAGCAGGATACCGACTGGATTCGGCTCTCACAATCGACTTCTTCACCAACGAACTACCAAGAGGATTATATGAAGCCTGTTACCAGTTCGACGAACCTCAAACATATGCGGAATGGAAGAACGCAGTCCTGAACAGACAGGAAAAATATATCCACATGAAGGCCCGCTTAGATCAAAGAAGTGCGGGAAGGTCGAATAATGACACATGGATCCCACGCATGCCAGGAGGATTCCGACGCACCAATGACCCCAATGCGATGGATACATCGGCAGGAAGAACCAGGGGAAGACTGGCAGATGCGGAAGAAGTACTTGAACGATATGAACGACAAGACAAACCCCGTAACCCACCATTCACACCCAGGCAGGGGTTTATGCAATGCGGCAACCGTCGCGACTTCAGGGAAGTGACCTGTTATAATTGTCAAAAGAAAGGTCACATCAGTCGCCAGTGCACTGCACCACGACCAAGCAGGGGCAGATACGTGGAAGCATACGAAGACGAAGAACCAAGGGTGGCAGCCACGAGCAATAAGCCCACAACCGCGCAAGAACGCGCCGATCAATTTCTCACTGGAGTATCTAAAGATACGGATGAAGTGAAGGATATTGTGTTTAAGAAGCTCTGGGAAGAGGGTTTTCCGAGCGCCTGAACCCATCGGCCTGGGTGAGGGCAGTATGTTGTAACTCTGTGATAATGACTCGTTTCCGTTCTCTACGAATTCCAGTTTCGATTCGCACAAGTTACGCAATGGCCGACAAGAAAGCACTAGTGGACTCAGGAGCCACTGACAACTTTATAAAACCTGCATTCGCGCGACGCATGGGTATTGGCATACAACGATTAGATAAGTCAAGAAAAATATGGAATGTCGATGATACCGAAAATAAAGCAGGACTCATCACGCACTATACGGATCTCAAAGTTCTCCACAATGGAAAAGAACAGGTCATGAGGTTCCTGCTTACGGATATTGGCCGAGAAGACCTCATCTTCGGCTATCCCTGGTTGGCAACCTATCAACCAACGATCGATTGGCGCAATGCCACTATCAATACCAAAATGACGCCTACCATACTTCAAACGCTCCGGGTAACACCGCTACGGACAACCATCACAAAAGCCATCATGGAAGAAAAGAAAAATGAAATTGTACAAGAATTGGAGCTAGAAGAAGTACAAGCACGAGGAACCGCCACAGATATGGCCATAAAAGCTGGCCAATACACCAAAGCAGCCGAATTGCCACCCGAATACGCTGAGTTCTCCACCCTATTTAGCGAACAAGCATCACAACGATTTCCACCCAGTCGTGCATGGGATCACGCAATCGAATTTAAGGAAGGAACACCGGACGCCGTAGACTGTAAAGTCTATCCCATGACTCAGGACGAAGACAGGTCGCTCAAGGAATTTCTGGACGAACAACAGAAGAAGGGATACATCAGACCATCAAAATCCCCCTATGCGTCACCTTTCTTTTTTATCAAAAAGAAGGACGGCAAACTTCGACCAGTGCAGGACTATCGACGAATAAACGACATGACTATACGCAATCAATACCCTCTCCCTCTTATTGACGACCTCATCCTCGACCTCAGTAATGCTACCATCTATACCAAATTGGACATTAGATGGGGGTATAACAATGTGCGTATCAAAGAGGGGGATGAAGGGAAGGCGGCGTTTAAAACGCGCTATGGACTTTTCGAACCAACGGTGATGTTTTTCGGCTTAACCAACTCTCCAGCAACGTTCCAGGCGATGATGAATCACATCTATAGGGATGTCATTGCCAAGCATGACCAGTTGGGCACGGCGATACGGGTATACATGGACGACATCTGTTACGCTCACACGGGCGGTCGTGCGACGTGCAACTAAGTCAAGTTCGGATAGAAGTCGTGAGTCCGGTTAAGGACTTAGTTCGGTGATACTACTTGGAGCAGGGCTCAACAAGAGTGAGAGGAAGTGACTCGAAGGTCCTTCTGAATAACAGAGGCGAGGCAAAAGACGAAGGCCCGCACGTTCTACTAAAGGTATCCTCAGAAAGGAGTCCCTCTAGGATCTGTGAGACTGAAGTATGATGTGATTCAAGAAGAAGTCGAGTCTACTGTACAAGCTAAGTAGAGAACGACTTATATACTGGTACAGCACCAAAGAGTCACAAACAGATGGTGCGATCCTAGGATCCGAATCCTAGGAATGAGTCATTGTACAGTAACATGTGATACTAGTAAAAGAACGCCATGGAAGGCCATAGAACAAGTCATCAGTCAGCAGTGAATCATCAGAGTAATCAGTATGAGGTAAGTCCGGCACTTATACGTATATGGATGGGAATGAGTCAAAGTAAAAGCGTAATCAAAGAAAGTGTCCGGAATCGTAACATTACCCCCCTTTTTGACGTGAAGTTGCCTCAACTTCTAGTTAGACCCTCCGTATTCGCTGCCGAGGTCCCAGTTGTCGCCATCGGGTGGAGTGGGTTGGCGATCTTTGGGGCAGTTGTGGGTCCGGAGGAATCCATACGGCCCTCTTTCAGCGCAATGACGACACGCAACTGCCTTGGGACAGTTGTATTCTTCGTGCGTGGCGTAGTTGTTGAAACATTTGCCACAGTATCGGGGACGCGCTGATGGATCTTGTTTGTTGAGTAGATCGACCACGTTCATCCTCCTGAATATGCACTCCGCTCCGACGTGTTGGTTGCTGTCGCAAAACCAACAGTGCTTTGCTCAGGTTCTTGGGGCATTGGGCCTTCTTGTGACCTATCTTGCCGCATTTCCAGCATGAGTAGCGGGAGCGGACTGGACCTTCATGCTCCGTCGGGAATTCGACGGGTCCGCGAGTGCGAATAGCGAGTTGAGGGACATCCGCGCGAGTTCGCAGCGGGTAGAGGGTGGCAGTATCTGTCTGCAAGGGTGCGTACCACGTCTGCTTTCTCCATCCTCTTCCTGATCCCATTGATCTCCTAAATCCGTGTCGAATGCTGCGCGTTGCAACTGAGTGAGTTGCTTTTCGACGTCTTCCCTTTGTTTGTTCAATGCGACTTGCTTTCGCAGCGCATCTCGAAGTCGTGAAACTTCTGCTTTGATGCAAGGGTCGCCGAGGTCTTGCACTACCTCATCTATGGCGTACGACCTTGGGTGTTCACGATCGAATTGGGCTAGACGTGCGTTAGAAATAGGAATGGGAAGGCGGATAGGGGGATCGGTTGGACGAAGATAGACAGGTTCTGCGTAAGGGGGTTGATTTCTACCCATACAACCGACGACTTGTTGATGGTTATCGTGATAGAAAATGTAGGGGGCCACTACTCGAGTGGGATCGTCGTCTGATTTAGGGATCATGAGAGGGTAATAACGTGGGGATGAAGGGAGATTTGGGAAGAAGGGAAGTCCAGGGTCGTCGTCATCTTCGTCAGCCTCCGACCCAGTATTGTAATCAATGAACTCAAGGAGTCCATTGTCTTCTTCAAGTGCGGGTTGCGGCCCGACAATCTCTTCTTGTACTGCCGTAGCAATGGCAGTATCGCAGTCTACAAGCGTGGGGGATGTGGGAGGAGGGGTTTGCGGTGCGTATGGGAAAGGCTGGAAGGTGGGAGTCGAGACTTCAGATTCAAGTAGCTGAGTACGTCGCATGTCGGGGGATCCGATCATGAGAGGAGGAGGGGTCTGAATCGGAACCGGTGCCGTAGGGACGACTATGTTCTGGTAAGCGTGACATTCGCCTACAGATTCATATTCGTCTTGAACGATACCGGAAGTGAAAGACATAGCAATGATAGTGATGGTTCGAGTTCAAAGTGGGGAGTGATGAGGATGCGTTCTTGGCCTAGGAGTCTTTGTCTTTTATGTCCTCTTGGGCGCTCCTTCGGCGTTAGGGTGTAGGCGATAGAAGTCCGTTATCACGGATTGAGAGTGGGTCAAGTTTTCCCGAGGTTCCCACGTACTGTCACTCATGGGAAATCCTTTCCACTTGATAAGGAAATGGAGTTTGCGTCCTCGGCCTTGTCGGCGTGAGTCTAGAACTTGCTCCACTTCATATTCTTCTTCTCCGTCGATAAGCTCCGGTAATGGTCGGGTAAAGTTCGGTCCGTGTAACGCCGTCTCCTTATAGGGTGTCAGGAGGTTAGCGTGGATCACCGGGTGTATCTTCCACCGGCTTGGCAGGTCTAGTTCGTATGATACTTGAGATAAGACCTTCTTGATGGGGAAGGGGCCGTATCTCTTGGGCGCTAGTTTGGAAGTGGGGTAATGAGTGCGTAAGTTTACGCCCTCCAACCAAACCATATTTCCTTCTTGGTACGGGATGAAGTTGCGCTTGCCTCTTTCTGCCATAAGTACTTGCGCGTGGTTGATACATTCTTGCGCTTTCCTTCTTGCCTCCTTCATATCTTCTATCCGCTTGTCTACTGCAGGTGCATTTGTTGTCTCTTCATTCCCCGTAGCTCTCGGCGTCCAGCCCATTAACAACCTGAAGGGGGATCGTTTGGTTGTCGCATTGGGCCAGCTATTATGTGCGAACTGTGCGATCGGAAGTAGATCGACCCAATTATCTTGCTGAACATTGCTCCAATGGCGAAGATATTGTTCAAGCCACTGGTTAGTACGTTCCGATTGTCCATCAGTTTGTGGATGATATGCTGATGAAATATTTTGTTTGATGTCTAGTGTTCGACACAAGTTGCGCATATAGGTTGAAATGAAGCGTGGGTCTCTGTCCGTAATCATCTTCTTCGGCAGTCCATAGTGGGGATATACGTGTTGAAGGTATAGCTGTGCTACTCCTTCTGCCGTGATTGTTTCGTTGCAGGGGATGAATATGGCCGCCTTTGTACAGTCATGGTCGGTAATGGTGAGTATGGTGTCGAATCCTTTTGACGGTGGTAGTTTAGTGATGAAGTCCATGGTGACGACTTCAAATGGTTGCGCTTCTGGATCCGTTGTGATGGGAAATAGTCGTGGTTTTTGTCGGTGTGTGTTTATTTTATTTGCTTGGCACACCGCGCATCCCTTGACATATTCTTCCACGTCTTCTTTTTGTCGTGGCCACCAATAACGTTCTTTGAGCAGTGCGTGTGTGTTGGCTATTCCAGGGTGTCCACGGTAAGGGGGATCGTGAAAAAGGGAAATTACCCCCCTCTTAAGTTCAATGCTGCCCTCAACATTGGCAACTCGCGCTCCTTCGTGACACCACATTTCGACATCGTCTTGGTACAAGTTGTGGGCGTTGATCCATTCGGGTTTTGGATCATTATGGTGATTTAGTTCGCTCCACATTGAGAGTTCTTCAATTGATTCATCTTCGGTTCCCGCTAAGTTGACGAATATTTCTTCAGGGAGTACCGTGATGTCGTCATTGTCTTCTTCTCCTTCATCATAATCGCTTCGCCTTGATAGTGCGTCCGCCCTTGCGTTCTTTGTTCCGCTAATATGTTTGAGGACAAAATTGTATTCTTGTAGTTCTTGAAATTCGCGTGCAACTCTTCTACTGATTTTTCTTGGTTCTTTCCAGTAGATGAGGTTGGCGTGATCGGTGTGGATGGTGATGATGTGAGGGGATCCTACAAGATACGTTCTCCATGTCCTAAGGGCTTTGACGACTGCTAACAATTCTCGATCATAGATGTCATAGTTTCGCTCCGTTTGAGTGAAACTTTCCGAGAAAAATGCCACTGGGTGCATTTTCTTGTCGTCTCCTTCTTGGTTTAGTACGGCCCCAATTGCGAAACCGGATGCATCGACTTCGATTTCAAAGGGTGCTTCCAATTTTGGACATTGTAGTACTGGAGCTTCGCTAATTCTTGCTTTGAGTTCTTCGAAAGCTTTATTTCTAGCGTTTGTCCAGTCCCAGGGTGTTTCCTTTTTTGTGAGATCGTTGAGAGGTCGTGCAATGGCCGAAAATCCTCGTATGAAGCGACGATAGAAGTTACAGAATCCTAGGAATCCGCGGACTTCTTTAAGATTGGTGGGTGTTGGCCATTCGCGTACTCCTTGTACTTTCACCGGGTCCATTTTTACTTGACCATGGCCAATAATAAGACCCAAGTATTCGACTTCTCGTACTTCGAATACACATTTCTCCGGTTTGAGATATAGGTCGTGTTCGTCAAGCCGGTCTAGTACTTGATGTACTAGTTGTCGATGCGCAGCGAGATTGTCGGGTGTCGCGATGAGGATGTCGTCCATGTATATTACCACCCATCCTTGTGCCACTAGGTCGCGGAAAATAGTATCCATCATGGTCTGGAAGGTACTTGGCGAGTTCGTAAGTCCGAAGAACATAACGCAGGGTTCGAACAGTCCTTTGTTAGTTTTAAACGCGCCCTTCCATTCATCTCCCGGTTTGATCCGTACATTGTTGTACCCCCATCAAATGTCAAGTTTGGTGAATATTCGCGCTTCCCGTACTTTGTCTATTAGTTCAGGAATCAGGGGAAGTGGATATCGGTTTTTTATCGTTAACTCGTTAAGTTTTCGATAATCTTGCACTGGTCTAAGTTTGCCGTCTTTCTTTTTGATGAAAAAGAAGGGTGAGGAATAAGGGGATTTGGATGGACGAATATATCCCTTCTTCAGCTGCTCATCAACAAACTCTTCTAGTGCTTTGTCTTCCACTTGTGTCATGGGGTAAATCTTGCAGTCAATAGTGGCGGGTGCGTTAGGCATTAAGTCAATAGCGTGATCCCAAGGTCGTGGTGGTGGAAATCGTTGAGAGCTTTCTTCGTCGAATACCTTGCGATGGCGATGATATTCTTCGGGGACCCTCTCTTCAAAGGTTCTTATCGTCTTGTCTGCGGCCTTCTGTGCCAATTCTGAGGCTGTCGTGGTTTTGCGTAGGTGTGCAACTTCATCGGGAATATTTTCTACTTGTTGTTCCCATTGTTCTTCTGTTATAATTCTTCGGTTGGCCACTGATACGTATCCCAAACTGGTAATAACGACTGGTTGAAATTCTTTGTCTAGAGTTGCGTCCTTCCAGTGTACTTTTGGTTCGAAAGCGGTCAACCATGGATATCCTAAAATTACTTCATCGGATCCTAAATGAGTGATTAGGAATCGGAGTGTCTTGGTTTGACTACCAGTTGTGACTTCGAGATCAGTAAATTGCGTGATTTCGCCATCTTAGTTGTGTGTTCCGTCTACATTCCATATTTTGATTGGTTTGGCCACCGGTAATGTGGAGATTTTGAGTCGATTTATCAGGTTTTTGCTGATAAAGTTGTCGGTTGCTCCTGAATCAATGAGCACTTGTCTTTCGGCCGTCGCGTGTGCAGATTCAAATAGAACTGGAATTCGCATGGATCGGTATCTGCTATGGTACACGCTAATCTTCATTGCTTTAGCCCAGGCCGCGGGGTTCAAGCATTGGAAAAACCCTGCTTTCCAAACAATTGCTCTTCGAGTGCTGCTTTGACATCGTCGGAGTCAGCTTGCATGGCTGCTATATAGGCAGCGGCTCTTTCCGAAGCTTTCATATTGGCATTTCCTTCTACTTTGACCGTGGCGATTGTAGTAGGTATAGTTGAAGAGGTATTTGAAGAACTGGTTGCAACAGATGCTTGAGTGTTCTGACGTTGAGGACAATTGCGTGAGATATGTCCTTTATTGCTACATCTGAAACATAATCCCTCTTGCTGGTAGCGTTGTTTGTCCGCCTCGGTTATCGTAGCTCTGGCGCGGGTTCTTCCAATATCCATGGCATTGGGGTTTCGGTTGTTGGTATACATGTTTCGGCGCCATTGTTCACGACGCGGGTTGTTGTTGTTCGTTGGTTTGCGCAGGTGACTTTGAAGGAGGTTATAAATTCTTTGCTGTTCAACAGCAGCCTCGGTCCAATCGCGCCAATTTACGGGTCGGTGTTGGCGGAGGACGCTCTCCATTAATTTGAATGGTAACCCTTGAGCGTACAGGTTGAGGGTTACTTCTTCATTGAGAGTATATCCTGCTTTGTTGGCGAGATTGGCAAATTTGGCGTTATAATCGTCGATGTTTCCTCCTTCCATCTTTAATTTTGCAATTTCTGTTTGCGCTTTCTGTCTTTCCGAAGTGTCGGTGTAAGTGCGGCGGAATCGAATCTCCACTTCGTTCCACAGATTTTCTTCGGCTGGTAACACCCCCGTGCCAATTTGATCATTAAGCCAAGTAACTTGTTCTTGTACCCAGTCTTGCACCAATGGTCCTCTGATATAGGATAGAAAGGTCATAGCCCTCTGATAAGGGATTCGAAGTATGGCTGCGTTCGGGTTCATGCCTCGGTAGATGGTGAAGTCGAGGAGGAAGGCCTTGCTTTGTCCACGGTCCCCATTGAACTCTGCGGGAGGGTTTCCTCCAAGTTTCCCATCGGGTACTCCTCCTCCTGCTGGGGCTACGCCTGCTGGAGCTGCTCCAGGTGCTGGTGCTCCGCCTGGTGCGCCTCCTCCTCCACCTCCACCTCCACCTCCACCTCCACCTCCACCTCCACCTCCTGGTGCAGGTGCAGGGGCTCCTCCTCCACCGCTGCCTCCGAAGGGCGCAGATGGAATGGTGGTACTGGTTGAGACTTGGGCAGGTTGTGTCTGTGTTTGCGACATATCGGGTGCTGGGTTTTGTTGTTGGGGTGGTTCTTCTGATTGGGTTGTTTCTTCCGGTGCTTCTATTTGCTCCGGTGGGTCAGGGGGTATGCCAAAGTAATTTCTGTTTGAGCGAATTGGTCCTGTTTGAAAATGGGGTGGTGCTAATTGGAAGGTAAACCACTGCCCACTTGTGTTGCTCTTGACTACAATTGCCCACTTGCGAAGATCTTGGAGATACTCTACTGGAGTATATCCTGAAGTTCGGTCGTAGATGCAATACCCTTCGTTTTCTCCTTCATCAACCCAGACAACTGTTCCCCTGATTGCTTCGGGTAAATTGTCTTCTCTGGTTCGTTCAACGTATTCGGATTGGAACTGTGCTTCGGCACGGCTTTTTCCCTTCTTTGAGGAAGCCACCGTGGTTCAAGGGTAGAGACTCGACTTAATGTTACGCTCACACGGGCGGTCGTGCGACGTGCAACTAAGTCAAGTTCGGATAGAAGTCGTGAGTCCGGTTAAGGACTTAGTTCGGTGATACTACTTGGAGCAAGGCTCAACAAGAGTGAGAGGAAGTGACTCGAAGGTCCTTCTGAATAACAGAGGCGAGGCGAAAGACGAAGGCCCGCACGTTCAACTAAAGGTATCCTCAGAAAGGAATCCCTCTAGGATCTGTGAGACTGAAGTATGATGTGATTCAAGAAGAAGTCGAGTCTACTGTACAAGCTAAGTAGAGAACGACTTATATACTGGTACAGCACCAAAGAGTCACAAACAGATGGTGCGATCCTAGGATCCGAATCCTAGGAATGAGTCATTGTACAGTAACATGTGATACTAGTAAAAGAACGCCATAGAAGGCCATAGAACAAGTCATCAGTCAGCAGTGAATCATCAGAGTAATCAGTATGAGGTAAGTCCGGCACTTGTACGTATATGGATGGGAATGAGTCAAAGTAAAAGCGTAATCAAAGAAAAGTGTCCGGAATCGTAACATATCACTAATAAAGCCACGCGCTGGCGCGCACTTGCAAACATGTTTCACTTTTGTATGGAAAAGGTACTAGATCCGATTTGCAAGTGTGGAGAAATAGGCCTTGTGATGATGAGTGGGGATGGGATCTGGTGCCGCTGCCATCCCATCTTTGCCACTTTCATAGGTGACTACCCCAAACAGACCCTTGTTACATGCACATTCAACGGTCGTTGCCCAAAATGTCTAGTTCCCCCTAACCAACTGGGGGAATACAATCACTTCCCTCCTTGGAACCACCCTGAGGCAATCGACACTTACCTACTAGCCGATGAAGACATAGGCTCATTTCACGCGGCTTGTCACAGTGCCGGACTCAAATCTGTGTATCACCCATTCTGCGATGACTTACTCTCAGTAAGTTAAGGACGCTTGAAACACTTAAGAAGGTGACGACGGATAGAGGGGAGGACGAAGAGGATGATGTGGAGAGCGGAGAGGAAGGCTTTAAACAAATGCAAGAGGGCAAGGAGGCAGAGCAGATCAATGATGATGAGCAATGCAGAAGACTATGAAGCTTGCAAATGGGAGTTCACAAGTGGACAGTCTGAGGGACTGTCCATTGTATTGCGCCAGCTTATATACCTGGCTACATGGTGTTTACATAATGGAATACTCTGGAAACTGATAGAAGATATATAAATACCATCCAATGGCAATAGTCTCTCTGGGAATGTCCTGGAAGCCTGTGGAAGCTCTATAAATACCATCCAATGGCAATAGTCTCTCCGAGACCTGGTGACCTTTTCCGCAGTTCTTCTGTGGAAACTGGTAGAAGTCTGTAGAAGGTTGTAGAACCTTCTACCAGGGACTAGTCACGTGACAGATCACGTGACCCTCGGAGTATTATTTCAAACTCCGACCTCGGATTTCCCAATTAGGAAGTTGATTACATAATACCGGACCGGTCCGGACCGGCCTTAACTCTTGAGTCATAACCTAAGTTTGACGGTTCATGACACATTCTGGCATTCCCTCCCACTTATCGACATCTTCCTATCGATCACTCCTGATGTCCTCCATCAGCTGCTTCAAGGAGTTATGAAGCACGTTCTGTCATGGCTAACTAACCCAGCTGTCTTTGGGCCAGTGGAGGTTAATGCACGATGCCGATCAGTGCCACCGAACCACCACATCACGCTCTTCACCAAGGGCATAACCAGTCTTTCACGTGTTACAGGAAAAGAGCACAAAGATATGTGCCGTTTTCTCATTGGTTTAATTGCTGACCTCCCTCTTCCGGGCGGGCAAACATCATCACGCGTTGTTAGGGCTGTGCATGCCATCCTTGATTTCATCTATCTAGCACAGTTTCCATCACATACAACTGACACACTTGGCTGCCTTGAAGCCTGTCTCACTCAATTCCACAACAATAAAAGTGTTTTTCTTGACCTCGGTGTACGCAATCACTTCACAATTCCTAAGTTCCATAGTCTACTCCATTACAAATCCCCCATCACCCTTTTCGGCACCACAGATGTCACGGACTGACCAAGACACTGACACATCAGTTATGACTACGATGGTCAGCGGTAATTAGTCATGGACTACTCACATCAGTCAGCAGTGGAAGCGCTTTATCACATGTAAGATAGTATGATGACTCATTCCTAGGATAGCTGTACTAGGGTTCGAGCTAGTTACACTATTGGTTACTTTACGATTCGGGAGGAGCTTTAAAGCCCTCGACAACTGTATATAAGGCTCATTGTTCAGACCATGGATCTCTATCCTGGTCTTCTCAATACCACCACTATTGTTCGTGACCTAGGAGTGCCAACTTCCTTTCCTCTCATCTATCTTTCATCTCTATTACTCGTCCTAGCCTTTGTCTTCGGAGTCGTACTCCACGTTGAAGACATCGAGAGCGAAGACACCCTCGACGCCATGTACTAAGAAGAGTCACGTGCCTACGTCCTCACGTTAAGTCTTGACACTTCGTGTATCGGACCGAGCTTAGCATTAGTCATCGCCTTCCCTCACGCCTAAGTCAGGCAACGTTGTTGTGGCAACGTAACAACAGACAACTATAATACAGAACAGTCAGAACGGCTCCACATCGACTTTGCCAAGGATGCATACCACGCAACCAACCGCAAAGATGAATACATACAGATGACAGTGTGGTTGGAGCGCCGTGAGAAGATACTTTCCCACATGGCATATATCAATTGGCGGCAGCAAGGCAACAACGCAACAACACAAATCTCAGTACCCCTAGGACCCCTGCAAGCACGACTACGGTATCCTAGGATGCCTCATAATCTGTCAATTAAGGCAGTATCATTTGACACACTAGCAGAAAGATACGGTGCTGTGGATTTCCAGGATGCGCTTGCTGATTACATTGCTGAGGTCAACCACCCTGGTGCCTCTGCAGCAACACTACATGCACGGGCAGCTGATACATTACTTCCATTCCACTCCATTCCCATCTTTCATAGGATCAAATTCACATCTACCAGCAACTCCGACAACTCCAAAATAGTGGACAGTGTTGTTATTCGGCCAGAACAAAATGACACTCATGGACGCGTCATACCATCACAGTTTGACACTGTACTTGTCCATGGTAGGCACCAAACCATACATGGAAACAATGGTGAGTTTTGATCATACTCCGACATCTATATACATCTCATTGTTGCTCAGGTCACCGGATAGCACAACTTCGTGTTATCTTCCAATTACCAAAGAAGGTCGTTGATGACCTCTTTCCTGGCACCAGCGCTCCTACACACCTTGCATATGTGGAATGGTTTTCACCCCTGTCAGCAACACAGGACGTCAACCACCTAATGTATAAGGTGACAAGGTCAATACACTGTGGCCACCGGCGTGCCGCTGTGATTCCAGTCGAGTCCATTATTGGTAGTATTCATTTACTCCCACGATTTGGACCTATTACTCCTCAAGATTGGGACAGTTTTTCAGTATTGGATCAATGCAATACCTTCTATGTAAACCCATTCAGCGATAGGCATAACTATCTCATATTTTCGTAGAGATTTTTCGACAATACTTTAGCTAAACAATATTTACATTTATTTGAGCCAACAAACAACACGGTGGTGTGACTCATGGATTCAGCCGGTATCAGCAACACCCTTTCTCGTCACCCTGCTATTCTTGCTAGACGCCACTTGAGTCTTGATCACCTGCAGGGATAATTGTCCCATCTGGTTGTCATGTTCACATATTTGTGCTCATGTTTCCAGGCTGCAGCTTCGGTCACTGGCTTGGGGCAACCATTTCACTCGCACACACTCCCCACACGTTACTTCAATTGCCATCTCCATCATGTCGCAATGGACACCAACGCCGATCACCTTGCAAGTGGCTCATAGGGCACTCATTCCGAGGCTATGCGTTCCCACGCCTCTTTCATCCTTGGTGTCACTGCACCCGTCACTCCTCATCGCCACTCGACCCCAGCCTCTTTTCTCTTCTTCCACTACCCATCCTTGGTCGCCATAATGGCCCGCTCCACTCTTTCTGTTTTTATGACCATCGCCTCTGCTCCACACATACCGCTGTAAGGCCAGCCCGAGCGCTGGGCTCGAAAACGTCCATATTTGGTACGTTCGCCTTCCCCCATCACTCACTCACTCTCACCCTCGTCGCTTGTTACCCATTCGCACACACTCAAGACTCGGACACAACGGACACCGACGACAATTGCCTCACAAATGGCCACCTAGAAGACATACAGCGCGCAATCCCGCGCCTCGTGCATTCATCGCCACTCCGCCCTTGTCGCATCGCTCACAGTCTCACCCTCACAATCAACCCCCTTGAGCTGTCAAGAGGCTCCTTTCGTCGATCACTTTGTGTTAGCACGCGTCACCTCGGTCTTGGTGTCTTGTCATCGACATTTAGTTGAGTGTTTTCTCTCCATTCATTCCTTTTTGATTTGATTCGTTTCATTCCGCACTTCGTCTTGTCCTCTTTCTATGCCACCCTCTTATCCTTTCTACCTTAGTTTAGCTACAGGTCTCCTTTTTTGTACTTAAACACTGCTCTAGAGTCATTGGTCGTGTCGCCCCGGCCATTTCCCCCATCTAATTCTCGCACGTGAAATCGGATCGAGTCAGGCCCAAACGAGGGCACTCGAAACTACTTGTCATCATCTTGCTCGTTCTCGCCGCTTCGGACAGCAATCGTCCTTACACCGCCCAGCTTCCTACTTTCCCGGCAATGGCCCACTCTGCTCTTTCTGTTTTTTTGGCCGTCGCCTCTGCTTCATACGTTGCCACCCAACTTCCCACCTTCCCGGCAACGCCCCTTGCCTCGCTGAGTTTCACCTATCCTCCTCAGTTGCCCTACGAAGCCGTCCCTAATACATATGTTCGCAGGAATCCAACAATATCTTCAACTCGACCACCAAGAACCAGCAGTCCCTGTGTCAGATTGCGTTTGTCAACAGCACTGCCGAGTCGTTGTTAGTGACGTCTCTGCGATCAAGATTTGCAACCTTTCTGGGTCCAACCCCGCTGGTTACGGCCGGCACACAGTTGATCGTATTGGTGTGGCGCACGTACAACATGCCCAACGATGCTCAGAATGATGTCTCCGAAGTTTGTGACCCCGGTCCTATGGATATACCTGGCGCCTATACCTTGAACAGACAAATGCTTTCATACTCTCAGCCTGTCAACTCCCTGAGCCCAATCTTAACAACGCCTTTCACTCCCCGTATCCCTTCCGGCTCTAACTGCCAAACCTTCCAGAGTTCCACTTTATACACAGATCTCGTTTTGGTCTTGGCTCTGACCCTATCCGGTGCATCAACTTTTACTCCTAGCCCATCAGGGAAGAGCAGTTCCAGTGGTATGACTAGCACTCGTACTAGTACCAATTCTCCGGCATCGTCTACATCCGGATCTAACAGCGCTGGTGCGGTCACCATCTCCCTGTTCTCAAGCATTCTCGGTGTCGCGTTCTCTATTGCGTTCCTTGTGTAGATGGATATGTTTGACACTCTTATGATCTGGTATGACGGTTGAGGGTTCACGGCGTAATAGAGTGGTTATCAGAGACCCATGGGCAGATGCTTGTTCAGATATCAATTTGCGTAACGTGCATTACCCACAGTTGTATGCGTGTTCCCGCAGTCTGTCATGGTGTACCTTAATCCCACTCAGTGTAGCCAATTTTACCACGGCTTTTCCTCGTGTCTTTCTCGTGGATTGCGTTACCTCTGATAGGTTATTTCATTTTTGTTAGAAACTTTCCGAAAATTTATACTTAAGCTAAACCGTGATTACTTCTGACGGGTTTATGTGATATTATTGATACATTATCTCGCTTTATGTGTCTTACTTCGCTTAACAATAATTTAAACTCGCGCTATCTCTCGTTAACGCGGGAGGTTTTTCCTGATGACTTATATACATCAGAAAATTCTGAGACAAGAGTACTGCGGTGGTGGGGTCGAGGGCCCAACAAGGACGTGTATTCTATAAGGGATCCGCTACACCATATCATACTGGCAATGCGAAGGGTGCGGGGGACAATCTCCTGAATGCTCGGCAACAAGAGAGCGCCATGAAGAACCCACGATGGCTGCGTCAGGATAATGGCGGTGATGGCAACTGCGATGGAATATCTGGGGTGGTCATAATATTTTCCCGAATCGCTGAAGGGGGGTCAAGAGTGTCCTCTTCCTTGTGCAATCCAGCCTTCGCGCCGCCCTCTCCCTCTACAGAAGCACCCGGGTCGGGTGCAGAAGACTGCCGTGAATGAGACCTGCCTGAAGCGGCGGGAGCTAGCAGCGATGAATGAGATTCTGGTGAAGAAGATGCGTGGTCAGATCTAGTCACGGGGGAACCTAAAGACAACTACGGACCTGTAGGCGGTATATCGTCGATAACAGGAGTGCGAAAAGGGAGCGATGAAACATCTAGAACGTCTGTAGAAAGACGGTTGTATGCGATGTCCTGAGCGGCAACGATACCAGGTGGGGAGGTTGAGGTCATTGAGGTAGACGTAGGGGTGGACGCCGAAGGTTCAGGGGTGGATAGGGGAACCGTTATTGTGGAGGTGTCGATGCCACTGTGTATCGCATGAGCGGTGACTGGGTCCTGGGAAGTGGCAGGAATGCGGAGGTTTTCAATGGCCGTCTGATGAACAGGGTGTGATAACCTTGGGAATAACCCCGGAACGTCTATAGCGTGGTCAAGTGGTGGCACACCCATGAGGTTTTCGTCGACATCAAGCCCATCAAGTGGGGCAAGTACAGACAAGGGAGGCGTGTCGGAACTGGCGATGGAAGCAAGGGTCAGGGCAGCGCTATCGTGCAGGACGGTGCGAGAAAAGGATGTAGAGGTAGAATCGTAGCGAATATGGCCCGGGACGTTGCACACTAGATACGAGGACGGCTCCCACAGAATGCCGTCCCAATCATCGGTGAAAGTAGAGAATCTTGTTGGGGCAGAATTGGTATCTCGATGAAGAGCGAGGTAAATGTTGCGAATCGGCCTGAGGATATTCCACGTGATCCTTCGCGGTAACCACCGTTCGTTTTCATCCTGCGCTTTGAGAACGATTTGATTCCAGAGAGCACAGAACTCGTGCTGCAGTTCAGGTGACGTATCTTGGACATCGAATTCAGAAGCTGCTCCTAGAACCTCCTCAAACCTGTGCACTGGCCAGGACGATATGTGGTAATGGCTAAATTGGTGGCGAGTGATGTGAATCAAGCTAGCAAGTGACAGGCTGTTACCATGTGCGGCATAGTCTCGGAGGTCAGCTTCTGGGATGCCCAGTTCATCAGGGGCGGAAATGAGCCAAGCGTCACCGCGCCGTTGTGCTCTTGCAACAATAGTGGTAAATATGGCTCGCGCAACAGATCCAGTTTCTAGGTCTTCATCACCGCGGCCCCAACCCCTCATGACACGGACAAATTCGGCGGTTTGCAGTCCCCTACGTTGATCTCCAGACATGACTCTACGGAGGATATCCCAATATGCATAAGGAAATTCCACCGGATCAAGGGCTTTCGCACAGATGATAGCTCGGCGGTTTTTAACCGGCTCGGGAAGCAAATCGGATGAGAACGTGCGGTCAAACAACCCGATCAATGCCGTTGAAAGCCTCCCCTTTTCCTCTGAAGTGAGACTGGGCAGAGGATCGTCGATGACTTTCGAGCTGCGGAAGCCAGGTAAGCCGGAAAAGAAGCGCTCCAGTTCGTGATCTTCGTCCAAACTGTCGAACGTCCATACGAAGGCACGAGTATCGATCGCCGGTAGTGAGTTTAAAGCAGTTTCCTCCGCTGTCTTCCACATGCCCTGAAAGAGTATTTCGTGCCAACGACCCCTGATTCTCCAAAGGACTGGACGACGATAGTAAAGCGACAAAGAGAACCACAAACGAACCTGAGAGCCGATGAATACTATCCCAATAACGATAAGCCACACCGACGATGAAAGCGATGTATAGTATGGGCTGTCATGACGAAAGATTGGCATGAATGTGATGCATCCGTACAGGGCCGTGCATACGCCGACCCATGACAACACCAACTTGAAAATCGTGATATTGACGTTGCATAGGAACACAATCAGGCCGGCGAAGAATAGGAACAAGGAAATGTGGAGAAGCGCGGGCAATATTTCGACCGTCCATGGAAGGAGAAGCTTTTCGACCCCCTCAGCAAAGAACGCACGAATTCGTGCTTGCTTGTGTGGACCGTAACGCGACTGAGTGCGCTTGAGATATCTTCGTGCCCACTGCTGCAGCAACGTCGCAAGCAGAGCACAAGTAAGACTGATTACCAAGCTCAAGAACCAAAGTGAATTGACCCAGACGGCATACGTTGGTGGAGAGAATGGGGGTGGGGAAGAAGGGAGGGAATTATTGGGTTGATTGGGGTCGGAAACGGTCTGATAGATATTTGCGAGGTAGAAGTTGGAGGTGTCCTGTGGATTCGGTCGAATGTCCTGGATCGACACCGAGATCAACGACGCAACAGCAGCGGAGAATAAACCAGTCTATGACCATTGAGCCGATGCAAAGCACCAGATTAAAAGATAGAGACGCACAAATATAAGGATCCCATCGGCGTCCGCTTTCCAATTCTCGGCCATCTTCTTGTCCTCTTCTGTCGCCATTTCCATATACATCGAAAAGATAGGCCCGGAGCCATCGACAAAGTTAGATACACCGTGCGATCCTTGATTCTGCGCCGGCTGGGGTGGGTACCGGTAGTCACCTACGTTGGCTGCGGGGGTAGGTAAGAATGGCAAGGATAGAGTTATGAGGGAGTGTGATACCTGTATCAAATCCTGCGTCGGGTACGTTGGTAGCCTCGTGAGGAGTTTGGGACATTGAATACTATGGTGTGAGTCGATTGTGGAGAGTACAATTTGGCGGGGTAGAACCTGGTAGAACGTGTTACGGCCAGAGTGACGCAGCCACTAGTACTGCCCACAGCCAGTTGCACAGCACCCAAGAGGCGATACCTGGTTCGACCGAACCGCCGCAAGCGCCTGATGCTCAACAGTTTGTCGTTGCGAAATAGGCTTCAATTCTCAAATTGTGTGCTTTCATAAGTATTTTTGCGTTGCGTGGTAGAAACAAAGGGGGTCAGCCTGACGCTAGGACCTCTTCTGTAAGCAGTGAGGGATTGTTGCAAAAAATGACGGATATAATATAGTAGTAGACATTTTGTGTGGACGGAATATCGATTAGCGCTGAACTCAAACCGATTCAGTTTTGTAACCATAACCCTACCGTCCTCGTCTCTAAGTCCGCATGTCAGAATTGAACGCCTCTCATCTCCATTAACAGTTCTGTATACCTGGCTCTTCTTTGCTACTATTTCCTGGAAGTGTCCGGGGAAAGGGTTGTGCTGAGGCTCCAGGGAAGCTCAAGAGTCAAGATCAGGGAATGTGAAGGGCCAAATACCTGTGTGACCCTTTACTCTCAGTGATTCCCTCTCGCAAGCTTTGTATCAAAGTCTTCCCTTGCGTACGCTGCGCTTGAACAATTCACCCATGCGGACCTCCCACGCCTCATTCGTAATACGGTCCATGCTTCCTACCTCTGGTAGTTGTCAACGAACCTCCGCAGCGCCCACCAAGCACGCACACGCACATTCATCGTGACCTTCAAGTTTGTAACGCATCCAAGGTACAGACACCTTCGCTGTACGACTCTCGTCCTCGCCACGCCGTGTCGTCTTCTAGCCTGCTCCACACGACTAGACCACATACGCACGCTTTCCACACCATTTATTTGGTACTTCGCGGGGGTTGAAATGGCCCTCGGTTCTTTGAGATCGAACCGGGCAGATAGACGGAAGGCGCTGTCCCAATTATTGCAGAGGGTTCTTTTGAAGACTGGTACGTGGATGCCTGGTCGTCCCCTGGTTTTAATTCAGGGCGAAGCACAGATTTCCGAGCTCACAGGGTATATCTCGTTAGGCAGACAGGAACACAAAAGCGCACATTCTGTCCCATCGATCCGACAGAACCTTGCGGTCGAAGGCAGTTAGACCTCTATCTGATGATGTTACTAGGAGAAGAGAAATTTTTTCTGTCGTATTTGAGGATGTCAAGGGGCCAGGCAAGGGCACCGACCACGGTGCGTGTCAAAGTTTTTTTTTTCCTGAACGCTTTTGCCTCATTACAGTACCGTCTCGCAACAGAGGACTCTTCAACATGCTATACGTCCACATATTAAACCTATAGTCAATCAACTCTCCAGAAACCATCCCAGACCAGAAAGCCCGCGATCAAATACCACGTGTGCGTTTCCCCCTCGCTATGGTGTCTTCAAGCCCTTATTGCTCATCAGCTTTCACTTGACAAACTCCTTCAACACGTTCCTAGAGTTCGCCAGCACAAACGATGAGCTGCCCGTGCTGCAGGTCTCCTTCGCTGACGTCGAGAAGTGGGCTAAAGGAGTGGGGGATCATGCTCTCAGAAAAGTGCGCTTTCTTGAAGCACCTTGTCAACGCCACTTCCAAAGCGGGGCAGACGTACGCCCTCTGTCTCTCTCTTGGCTTCACCTGCTAACGCGTTTCACTCTCCGTGCAGATACATCACCTACCACTACAGGGTCACACATGTCCGCTCGCTAGATTCCGCACTGCAGGCGACACAACTTGCTGGACTCAACGCGGTCGCATCATCATAGCCCTGTCTGACTCACCATATTCGACTTTGACCTGCTCTCCATACTCGACGAAGTCCTCGCTGCGCAAGCGCCCGTCGCGCTCCTCCCAGTATTCTTAAGTAGCGAGCTCGACGACCTGCACGCTTAGCAGCACCCATACGCAGACACTATTGGGTAATACGGCACGTGACCGCGACCCAAGTCAAGCGGTAGATCACCGCTGGTAGTCTTCCCTCCGCTCCTCCGCCCGTATCAAATCCTTTGCTTAGCTTTCTTCCTGCCGAATGACCCCGCATTTACTCTGTCATAAATAAAAAGCGATCCGCGCCAGGTTGTTAACGGCCAGGCTCGCGCGGCCTGTGCGGGTGTTGCGTTCGTATTTGGTCCACAGGAGTCAGTGCTTTTGGTCGAGTTCCTCACGGGATGGCGCGCCTGGTTCGCTGGCGTGCCCGATGCCGCCACTCTCTCCTGGCGTTGTAACGAGGCAGTCAGGGCGGAGGTGGCGCCAGCAGCAAAGCAATCCGATACTCCTGTGGTGGGATGGCGTGGCCATATCGATTTCAAATGCTCTCAAGGATCTGTTGTATTCGATGTCGACGTCAGCAGCGTTTCTTCCCCGACTACACGCCATGTACATGTCTACTTGTACTCACCAACCCGTTAGGTGACCTGCTACGGGTGTCCTGTGACTCACGCTACCCTCCTACAATGTCCTTCTTCCCTATCTTGGAATGACTCCACTTAGGTACCGACTCTGCAAGACGCTCGACACTGCTCTCAATAAGAGACCCAAGCAACTGCTTTTCGTAAATATTATTGAAGCTGAGAAGATAGAGATGGCTACCCAGGTGTGCGCAGAGGCTTCCGTGTCACTGCCAGATACGCTCATCGGCTCGGAGTGGGTCAAAGGGAGGGTTGAGACCCCTCACTCATGTTGCCTCACTCTACACATATTTCGCCACGGCATATCAGTGTAGAATAGTATCAGTACAGTGATATCGAGAACCCAACGAATATATGCCCTATCGGGTACAGTCCGCTGCTTATGTCAAGCGTAAGGTGAGGCAATAGGCTTTCAACAGTAGCACATGACACGAATGGCAGATCGGACCAAGCACCTAGTTCACGACGCCCGAGCCTACGACTACGACATTATTCAATCACTGGACGGGCACAACCACCCCCTCTTCCTCACGGCCATCCCCCCTAAACAACCCTCTGACTCCTACACACACATCACACGACGCACCCATGCAACGGCCATGCAATCGGCTACATTACATTCCTTCACCTCCGAATACATCCTCTGCCATCGACCGAACCTCCCCTGAGAAGCTGCTAATTGCCCAAGCGGTTTCCCGGACCGGTCATTACCTCATCTCTTATACGACTGCTCTCGCTACATATGACAGTGCCTGTTTGCGACATGGGACTCGTGCATGGATGGGACGAAACCCTTCTCGACGAGTACTTCACAGGGGACAGAGCGTATGTACATGCCCTCCTCGTCTTTCTACAGCAAACCGGAGCAGCTTCGAGACCTGAGATCTGAGATGGGACGATAGTCCCATTTGACCCAGTCAAGGGTAAGTCCGCAACTTTTGGACCCCGTGCCCAATGCGTGGCCCACATCACACTTCCTTCTATTTTCCGATTACGGGCTCTTACAATAAACCTGGCTCCCTCGGATGCCGCTTCTCTGACCTCTGTACCACACGACCTCCGATTACTTATTAGGGGCCCGCATTACCCTACGTCCCTTAAAATGTCCGCTATCTGTGTAGTTTGACGACTGGACTTGTTAGTACTAGCTTACTGACCCGGAAATACAAATGATTTATTAAAAAAAAAAAAGAATATATACCTTATCGCACACGCATATCTAAGGGATCAGCAGACAGGTTAAACAATATCATACCTGCGATGCGAAGCATGCGGGGGATCATCTCCTGAAAGCTCAGCATTTGGTTCCGACAGTGAACGACCCACGACGGCTATGTCTGAGTCAGCAACCAATGGCAGTGACGGCGATTGTAATGGAAGTTCTAGCGTGCTTGCGTGGATTTCGTGATTCACCAAAGGGAGGTCAAGAGTGTCCTCTTCCTTACACAAACCAGGCTCCAGGCTACCATTGTCTTCGGCAGCAGCACCCAGGTCAGGTGCGGAGGTCGGTCCTGGAGAAGCACTGGGTGTGGTGGTGACTATTATCGAGCGATAAGATTCGGGGCAAGACGATGTGAGGTCAGGTCGAGTGATGGGCAAATGTGAAGACAGCGGCGGACCTATGGGAAGTATGTTGTCGAGAACCAGATCAGAGGAAGCCGAAGACGGAAGGTTTGGGGTATCAGAAGGTGTCGGGAGGTGTGCGTTGTGTTGGAGGTCAACGGCAGTGGGTGGGAAAGTAGAGGAAAGAGGGGGTTTAGATGTGGGCGTTGTGATACCTGAGGTGACGATGTCTGGCATTGCACCAGTGGTGGCTAGACCTGGTGAGGTAACAGGAATGGTTGCCTGATGAGCGGGGTGGAGGTTGTCGAGCAGTGGCACATCCGTGGGGCTTTCAACAACATGAAGTGGGGCAGGTATGGATGAAGAGGGCGCATCAGGACTGGTAAGGGAAGCAGGAGGTAGCACAGTGTTATCAAAGGTTGTAAGAGCAGAGTCTTCGTGAATATGGCTAGCGACATTGCACAGTGGATACGAGGATGGGTTCCACAGTATGTCATCCTGATCGGTAGTGAAGGCGGAGAATTGTGTTGGGGAAGAATCAGTGTCTCGATGTAACGCGATGTAAATATTGCGAATCGGTCTCAAGGTTTCGAACGCCGTCCACCGGTCGTTGTCATTCTGTGCTTCTTGAACGATTTGATTCCAAAGAGCGCAGAACTCATGCTGAAGATCGGGTGACGTATTTCGTACATCGAATTTCGAAGCTGCTTTTAGAACTTCTGAGAACCTGTCACCGGGCCAGTACCATTCCCGGTAATGGCTAAATTGCTGGCGAGTGACGTAGATCAAGATGGCTAGTGATAGGCTGTTACCATTTGCAGCGTAGTCTCGAAGGACAGCTTCCGGGATGCCCAGCTCGTCAGAGGCGATAGCAAACCAATGGCCATCGCGCCGTTGTGCCCTTGCAATAACACTGGAAACTATGGCCGAGACCGCACTTGTCATTTGTACGTCCTTGCTAGTATCCCAGCCTCTGACAAGATGCGCAATTCCAACAGATTGCACTGGCCCATACTGGCCACGGAACACAATTCTGTTGAGAACCAACTGAAACTTTTGGGAAATGTCGCCTGGATCGATGGCCCTTGCGCAGATGACAGCTCTCCGAGTTTTGACCGGATCGGGCAACAAATCGGATGAGAAAGTGCGATCCGACAATCCGATTAATCCATTCAAAAGCTTCCACTTTTCCTCCTCAGTGAGACTAGGCAGAGGATCGTTGACCACTGTCGAGCTGCGAAAGCCGGGTAAGCCAGAAAAGAAGCGCTCTAGTTCGTGGTCTTCGTCCAAACTGTCGAATGTCCACAGGAACGCGCGAGTATCGATCTCTGATGGTGATTTCAGAGCAGTTTCCTCAGCTGTCTTCTGCATGCCCTGCATAAGCAATTTGCGATAGCTTTGCTCCGCATCTCTGAATTGTTCCTCGGCTCTATCGAAGGCCCCACCCACGGCTCCATACTGAGAGTAAACCAACAAGGTAAACCACCGAAGAACCCTGTGGATGACATATGGTATCCCAGTAACAATGTGCCACGCCGGCAGTGAGAGTGGTGTGTGGTATGGGCTGTCATGACGAAAGATCGGCATGAACGTGATGGACCCGTACAGAGCTGTGCATATGCTGACCCATGACAGCACAATCTTGAAAGTTGTGAAATTAACGTTGCATAGGAATACAGCTACACCGGTAAGGAACAGGAAAAGGGAAAGATGTAGCAGCGTGGGCAATGCTTCGACCGCCCAAGGAAGGAGAAATTTGTCGACCCCTTCAAAGAAGAACGCACGGATTCGCGCTCGCTTGTGTGGACTGTAACGTGGCTGGGTGACCTTGAGGTATTTTCGTGCCCACTGCTGAAGCAATGTTGCGAGTAGAGCACAGGTAAGACTGATCACAAGGCTCAAGAACCAAAGTGAATTGACCCAGACGGCATACGTTGGTGGTGAGAAGGGAGGCAGGGAAGAAGGGAGGGAAATGTTGGATTGATTGGGGTCGGAAATGGTCTGATAGATATTTGCGAGGTAGAAGTTGGAGGTGTCCTGTGGATTCGGTCGAATGTCCTGAATCGATACTGAGATCAACGATGCGACAGAAGCAGAGAATAAACCGGTCTATGGGATATGAGTCTGTGAAGCAGTGCGTGGAATTGGAATATAGTGACGCACAAAGATGAGAATCCCATCAGCGTCCGCTTTCCATCCTTCGACCATCTTAGTATCTTCTTCCGAAGCCATTTCGACATACATTGAGAAAATGGGCCCAGAACCATCGACAAAGTTTGACACCCCCGGTGGTGCTTGAGTCGGTGCCGACTGGGGTAGATACTGGGGGTGACCTACGAGGGTGACAGTGGCGGGTGAGAAAAGTGAAGATAGAGCCGAGCAGGAACAAAGTACCTGTGCCGGGGCCCGTACCTGCCCCCGGGTCGGTTACGGCGTGAGGAGCTCGGGACATTGAAGCGTTTGCGTAAGTCGATTATGGGGGGTTCGATGTGGCAGTATGGAGGGTGTTAAGGATAACTGCAGCTAGTTGTAAAGCACAACGATGCGATACACGGGGTAAAGGATATTCCGCTTGCACAGGGTTGACCGAACCGCAAGTGCTCAGCGCTCAACGCTTAATTTGTGCGCTTTCGTATGTCATTTTTGCGTTGCGCGAAAGAAACGAAAAGGGCCAACGACCTTAAGAGTAAGGGATTGTTGCAAATAATGATGCTATAACTATATAAGTAAGTTGCTGGCTTTTCTCGACGACATTTGTGGGAACCACCTCACAGACTCTCACCACAATGCGCATGTGAGCCCCCGCCTCTCGGAAACATCCATCCTGACTCGGGCGCTATTGAGGCGCTCAACGCCACCTCCATAAGGGACTTATCCTGCTAGTTGTCGCAGACGATATCGCTTGAGAGTTAGAAATGGCTACCCAGGTGCGTGCCAACGCTTTCATCTCACTTCCAAGTGCCGTCATCTGCCCGTGGTGGCTCAAAGCGAAAGATTGAGACCCCTCATTATTCACACCCCTGCTCCTGGAACCGTTATTACGGCGATATCACTCCTTCCCCCCCATCGACGCGACTGGAATCATCATAGCTGCTGGCGCAGACTCCCGTTTTTAGTTTGCACGAGGCTGTTCTCTTTGAGCAGCGTGAACTGCGAGCTGCAGTGCATGCCCATATAGCATCGCGTTCGCATTGGTGAGCTGAAGCAGCGTCTCAGCCTTCTCCGAAGTACGATTGTGCGGTTCTTCACTGTGAGCTTCTCCGCGGTCTGCTGCTCGATCTGCCCCTGCCTGCCCCCCCCCTCCCCCCCACCGCGTGCGAACATAAGAGCGAGGGAGCGAGAAGGGAGGCTCGTCGAAACCGTCCGAGCGCGCTGACTGTTCCTTGAGCGTGCGCACCTGGCGCTGATACGGCTCTAGATGTGCGGGCCAAACCTGTCGATGGTATCATCGGGTACGTAGGAGGTCCAGTCGGACGTGACGCCGATGCAGTATTTAGGCTAATTGATGCGTCGTCGCTCGTTTTGTGGAAGGGGAGGAAGTGGAACTATGAGGGTGGATCGTTTAGCGATGTAGGGTACCTTACGGAAGTATTCCCCCATGTTCAACGGCTCGAGAGATATATTTGGACTGTACGAATCCTGATCGAAACTCCGGAAACAGACGAGATAGTATATTCAGAAGAGCTCGATCTTCTCACGCGCCTCCGTGGTACCACATTTGTTCAGACTTCCTCCTCCATCAAAAAGTAAGAGCAACGTACCTTGGAAGCATGTTCGTCTCTTCGTCGGTAGGTGAAAGGATGTCGAACTATCATGTATGTCCCTCAAAGTCGGCGTCGGTGGCCAGAGGGGGTTTGTGGACATCTCCACTGTTTCCGACTTGTTCGCGATTGGAACGGGAAAAGGGCAACGCTCCAACACTGTTCCCTGTCACTACATGCAGACACCGAACTTCCTTTTTCGGTAACCACCACCTACTGCGCCACTTCACCGTGCCTCAGAGGTAGAGGATTACTAGAATATGCTACACAGTAGTACAGGAAAAACGCACACTCCACTTCCCAACCCACATAAAAAGCAATCAGTTTGAAGTGCAACTCCTAATAGGAGAAGTTCAAATGTTAAAAGGACGTTATGGCCTCCAGGGGCGTAACACCATCGGGCGTCTCCGAACGCGCCGCACCAGCTAACTCCAGAATATTGAGGTCCACAGTGAAGGCCGATGCTCAGCAGACCTCCACGCCTCAACAGCCTGCAAAAACAGGGAGAAAGAACGCAAACTACAATGAGGCAAAAATGTTCCTGACCAGCAAAAATTGCTTTAACGCTGAGACTCCCCTCCCTCACTCCGCTATCATTCAATCACTCTTACTGATTATCAAAAAGTACAGTAAAACGACTGCACCAGGGTTGATCAAGACGCTGCAAGCATTTGGGGTTGTCCTCGACGAGTTCCTGGCAGATGGCCCTCAGCCCAACCCCGCATTGGACGCCATCGTGCTCAAATTGGGGGAGATCGTCGAGAACTCGGTTCAGAAGGGTATCAATAAGATAAGCAACACAATACAAAGCACCCTTGCTGACCAGAGTAAGCTCCAGATCACGGCCGAAGCACTAGACACCTTGGCCACCTCCCTGAACAAGCTTGCCTCAGATATGAGCAGGAGTATCATGGAAGCGAACGTAGCATCCACGCAATTCACCGAAACAGCAGCCACGTACAAAGAAGCTCTCCTATGCACAAATGTCCGCCCGGCTCAGGCAGCAGTCCGACCCACACCCGCTGCGCCAAGCCCGGCAGATCAGGAGCTCAGCCTTCTAATCGGGCTGGACAGGAAGGCAAGGCAAGTACTCCTGGACTACAACACGGGCGGAGGAAGCTATCTCAACACCCACGAGATTAAAGAAAAAGCGGAAAAGGTTCTAGCAAACCTAACCCTGTTGCCTCCAACAGGAACCAAAGTTCAGGAGGTAATGAAATTGAAAAACGGCAGGATCATTCTTCAATTCGACACAAAAGAGGCGGCCAAATGGATCAGAACCCCCACCAACATAGGCAATTTCACCAAAGCCTTCGACCCTGACACATACCTGCATGAAAGGGTCCACCCCCTTCTCATCCCCAGAGTTCCCATCACCTTCGACCCTGAAAACCCTATCCACCTCCGGGAGATCGAAGAGGTCAATAACTTCCCCACAAATACCATCGCAAAAGCAAGATGGATCAAACCGCTGTACAGAAGAGCGCTGGAACAGAGATTCGCACATGCTACTTTCTCTTTTACATCCGCCGCAGAAGCTAATAGAGCTCTTAAGGAGGGCATTTACGTCTGCAACATACGCACCTTCCCAAGGAAGTTAAAATTCGAACCCAAACAGTGCATGAAATGTCGTAAGTGGGGACATTACGCAGCGGATTGCCACGCCGAGCACGACACCTGCGGTACCTGCGGAGGGAAGCACAGGTCAAGAGATTGTACCGAAGTCTCCAAAAGATTCTGTGTGTCCTGCAAGGCGGACTTGCACGCAAGCTGGGACCGAGACTGCCCAGTGTTCATAAGAAAATGCGAAGATTACAACGGTTTCCACCCGGAAAACAAACTAGTATATTTCCCTACAGATGAAGATTGGACGCTGACAACGTGCCCCAGTAGAATCCCATTCAGCGAAAAATTCCCAGAACATTTCGCAGTAAACAGTCTCCCGCCCCCCAACCGAACGGAACGCCAACTCCCCACTCGCCCTATTGGTAAGAAAAATAAGCAGAAAAATCACAACGAGGCGAGTGGTCAAGCGGTCCTAGAGAACTACTTTGGCACAAATACGTTCACGCAAGGAGACCTACAAGCCCCCTCGACACAACCTACAGCAAGCCCCTCCCAACAACATAACGCATGAAGACACACCAAATAAACAAGGAACGCAAGGAACTCGCTATTTGGCAACAGAATATCAATAAATCCCCAACTTGCCAACACGGAATCATAAGCAGCGGTAAATTAGCGGACTACAACATCGACATAGTAGCGCTACAAGAACCCGCCATCAAATTTCTTAACAAAACCATCGCCTCCAGGGATTGGATCCCCATCTACCCATCGACGCATGAGAAGCATCCGGACAAGACAAGATCAGTAACACTTGTCAGAGGCGACCTTCTCACTGAAAGTTGGGAACAAATCAAATTCCCATCCGGGGACGTAACAGCAATCCGCATCAGGGAATCGTGGGGCACACTGTCGCTCTTCAATATTTACAACGACTGTGAATGAGACAACACGCTGATGGAGTTAATGTCTTACCACAAGGCACACGCTCAACAAATAATGGGCATGGAGCGGACACAAAACGAACACCATCTGGTCTGGTTGGGGGACTTCAATCGCCACCACCCATACTGGGACAAACCCGAGGACAGCAGGTTGTTCACACATGAAGCGTTGGACTCAGCGGAAACGCTACTCAGAAACGTAGCTGACCTAGGTATGGACATAGCTCTGCCTAACAGGATCCCCACGCATGTACACAACGTTACAAAGAAATGGACAAGACTGGACAATGTATTCGCCACAGAACACACCTTAGAAGCTATAGTCACATGCGATACCATCCCAGGCGAACAAGGTATCAACACGGATCACCTCCCCATAGTCACGGTAATGGACATGGAAATCTCCAAAGCCCCGACAAAACCCCACGCGAACTTCAAAGAGGTAGGCTGGACAAGCTTCAACGCAACGCTCAAGCGTAACCTTGCTCACCTGGGACTCCCTTCGCACATCCACTCCCAAGCGTTCCTCAATCGGGAATGCGACAACCTAATTAAGGCTATACAAGACACTATCAAAGCCGAAGTACCCATCCTGGACATTAATGCTAAGTCTAAACGCTGGTGGACGAAAGAGCTTAAATTACTGCGCAGGGAAGCGAACAACCTGGGCAGAACAGCGTACAAGTATAAGAGCTGGCCAGAACATCCCATCCACAAAGAACTCATCAAGGCGCGCACCAAGTACAACGACACCATCAAATACTCCAAACAACACCACTGGAGGGACTGGCTCGAAAAAGCCACGGACCCAGACATTTGGACGGCACACAAATACATCTCTGCACCAGCCAGCGACGGAGGTAAGACAAGAATACCGAGTCTAAAGGTAACGCAGGAAGGTGGCGAGCTCTTAGCCAGTAGCAATGAGGACAAGAGCAAAGCACTGGCGAAGACCTTCTTCCCGAAGAAGCCACAATGCCACCAAGCCAACCTCCAAGATCAAGAGTACCCCGCCCCGGTTTGCATAACCAGCGCAATCACTAAGGAAGTGATCCGCAAGCACGTAGCCCGCCTTGGTCCATACAAGGCACCAGGCCCGGACAGCATCCCGAACGTAGTGCTCATCAAATGCATAGACGTTCTAGTCGATAGGCTATGGGAGATCTACACAGCCATTTATAAGATAGGACTATACTACGCCCCCTGGAAATCGTTCACGACTATAGTACTAAGAAAACCGGGCAAACCAAAGTACGACATCCCCAAAGCCTACAGGCCAATAGCGCTCCTCAACACTATGGCGAAAGTACTCACATCAGTAATAGCGGAGCAGCTCACGTTCCACGCAGAAATGCACGAACTGCTCCCCACACACCACTACGGGGGGCGCCTGGCCCGGACCACTACAGACGCGATGCATGCGCTCACGTACCAAATTAAAAACGCGTGGCGCAAGAAGCGGGTAACCTCGGTGCTCTTTCTAGACATCGAGGGAGCATTCCCTAACGCCGTAAATGAGAGACTAATTCATAATATGAGAAAGCGGGGAGTCCCAAAAGTGCTGGTTAGATTCACGAAAAACCTGCTACAAGAACGCTCAACCTCACTAAAATTCGACGACTTTATCTCGGCAACTATTCCAATAGACAACGGGATCGGGCAAGGAGACCCGCTCTCAATGATCCTATACCAATTCTACAACGCGGACATCCTAGACATACCAACGGGAGGAAATGAATCGGCCATGGCCTATGTAGACGACGCTATCCTAATAGCAACGGGGGAAAACTTCGACGTTACGTGTTACGTGTCTACTAACACGTGGCTCGACTTGAGCGAAAGGAAGGCGACACTACCAAAGACGACTTAGCGATATGACGGCCCTTGTGGCACGTGATCGTGAGAGTATAACAGTAAGCCCTAGTCGTGGGACAATACTGACTCGATAGCAAGAACTATAAGGCAGACTCCCAGCAAGAGGAGCGCAAGACTTATCCCTAGTAGGGAAGATAGGACGAATGGAAGCAGAGTAGATTCAAGAAGACCAAGCTGCGGAATACGGCGCAGCTTGGCTAACCTTATATACATGTACACGAGGGCTTTAAAGCGCCTCTTGAATGGTAAGTAACCAATCCCGTACAGTATGGTTATCATAAGAGTCCATCCGAGTCATATAGTATCGTCCAATCACATCCTCAGCCCTTATCGTACAGTACTGGGTTATCGGAACCGTTATCTGTGAGTCACATACCACTATCACATGCTGCCGGTCCGGGGATACGAGCTACCTGGGATCCCGCGTCGTAACATCACCCCCTTTTCAAGGAGGATGCCCACATCCTAATATCCGCGTCCTTGATGGAACTCTTCTTGGTCTGGTCGCTCCCAGAGTATCTCGGGGTCCCCGAGCTGTCGCCATTCCCGTTCGAGTCGCGCAAGGGTGTCGGCACGATGGAGGCGGGCGGCGCATAGTGAACGCCGTCCGTACAGCACCGCGATCCCTTTCTCGAGTTCCCGAATGCGCTGCTCCAAGCGCTGCTGATCTTGCGTCAGCGCTCGGTATCGTCGGACTTCAGCGGGAATGGACTTATCGGATAATGCTCGCAGGCATTGGTCTATCACCGGCTGCCTTCGATATCCCCACTCCAGGGTCTTGAGTTCTTCTTCGGTATACTTCGGCGGTCGAGGGAGTACGGGTCTCGACGTGGCGTAGAACGGGGACGCGTATACACGATCCGTTCGGTCGGTCCCCATTAATATAATGGGGTCGTCGCTCTCGATGATCTGATACCAGAGGGCGGGGCGACTGATCCCTTGAATGGTAAGTGGGCAAGAAATATAGTCCCTGCTGCGTTCCGAGTCCATCCTTCTGGGGTATCAGCGACGAACGGTTGTTTGAGGGGGTCGTCGACTAGTTCCCGATACTTGTGTCGCATGATAGGTTCTCCATCGGTGGTGGAGGCGTGTGGGGTGTCGTCGGGTAAGTGTTCGTATCTTCCGTAGGTAATGTGGGGGTGCTCAGCTGGGTAAAGATCGGTGTCCCGATCGACGCATCCAAACTCTTGAGCCTGGATTCGCGCATCCGCTTGATTTCGGTGCGTCTCTTCAGCAGCCTCTCTCTCCGTGCGGCGCGCGCGCCGTCGAGCTGCTCGTTGGTCCATGCTTGTGCGGTGTACCACCATAGCTTGGCTGGCCTCTTCACCGTTGCTCGGAAGGCGGAGTCGTATTGGTACGGGCTCGGAGTCGCTCGTATCCTCTCCCACGATGAGAGGATCGTCCCGAGTTCCACTGCGATACTCCTCCGTGTCAGGAACGTTCCGCACCGTAAGCAGCCGGGGCTGTAGTGGACTTTCGGACAGTGTTGCCTGCGCAGGCCCGGGGAAGGCGCGCTCCACTGCGGCGAGTTCGTCTCTGGTAATTGGGGCAACCACCGTACCCTCGTCTTCTGCAGCTGCATGGACCACAGCGGCTCCTTCTCCTGCGCTGTGGTCTTCGTTGTTGTCGGTGGTGTTGTTGTCGGTGGTGTCGTATCCGAGGGCGGCGGTGTTGCCGGTGTCGTGGACGCGTTGGAGCCTTCGCCGAGCTTCATCGAGGGAGATGAGTCCCTCCAGTAGTTCGGCTGAGAATACCTCTTCAGCGGTTTTAGTGGCATAGTAGGCAAAGTCCATTGAGGGGGTGTGAGATCGAGGGAAGTGAAAGGGGAGGAGATGATGGGGCGACTCAGCAGTTTGGGTGTTCCTTATATATCTCCTCGCGTCGGGGTTTGATTGTTCGAACTCCCTTATCTTGTCCTTGGCAAAGATATCGGCTTGGCTGACCCACTGGTTCTCCGAGTCAGGGTATCCAAGCCATTTGACCAGGTACTGGCGCGTGCGTCTTCTGCCGAACAGCCGGGTGTCTAGAATCTTCTCGACCTCATATTCTTCTTCTCCTCCCACGAGATCCGGTGGTGGACGTGTGAAGTTTGGCCCATGAATGGTAGTCTCGCGATAAGGCGTGAGAAGATCGATGTGGAATACCGGATGGATCTTCCACTGAGCTGGTAATTTCAGATGATAAGAGTATGGCGACATCACCTGGTCTACCATAAAAGGACCGTGCCTCTTGGCTGCCAATTTGGCGCTCGGCTGACTCGTTTTGAGGTTGCGCCCATCTAACCATACCAGGTCGCCTTCCTTGAACTTGGGCGTATCTTTATGTTTGACCCATAAGGTTTGGGCTTTCTTTATCAGCGATTGCGCTTCCTGTCGTGCTTCTTTCAATTGTTCCATGCGTGTCGCTATCTGAGGTATTGGGGATGGCTTATCTATCCAATCAGCGCGAGGGTGATATCCCATGAGAAGTTCGAAAGGGGACTTCCTTGTTATCTCGTGGGGCCACGAGTTGTGCGCGAATTCTGCCAGTGGCAGATAGTGGAGCCAATCCTTTTGGTGGTAGTCGACCTGGAATCGCAGATACTGTTCGAGCCACTGGTTTGTCCTTTCAGACTGCCCGTCCGTCCGCGGGTGATATGCCGACGAGATGTTCTGTTCGATCCCTAGCTGTCTACACAGCTCCCTTGTGAACCTTGAGGCAAATCGCGGATCCCGGTCCGAAATGATTTTTGTCGGGAGTCCATATCGCACGAACACATGCTTGGCGTATAATTGGGCAGTTTCTTCCGCAGTGATATCCTCGGTGCATGGTATGAACACCGCCGCTTTGGTACAGTCGTGGTCAGTGACTGTGAGTATCGAGTCGTATCCTCCAGAAGACGGCAACTTAACGATGAAATCCATGGCTATCGTTTCAAAGGGTTTTGCTTCGGGTTTTGGAAAGATGGGGGAGAGGGGCGCGCGAATGGGTCGTGTGTTGACCTTGTTCTGCTGGCATTCCGCGCATCCCTTCACGTAATCGACCACGTCTTTCATCATTCCCGGCCAGAAGTACCTTCTTGCCACAAGCATGCCGGTTTTCGTCATTCCTGGATGTCCATAGACTGGGGGACGGTGGTGAGCACTGATTATGTCACGTTTTTCAGATACTCCCCCTGTTATGACGCGCCGTCCTTCTTTGTACCATACTCCGTCAATTTTCATGAGGCGGTGCGTGTTTATCCATTGTCGTATCTGCGCTTCATCTTGGGTGTACTCCGGTCCTGCGGGTTCTACGAGTGCGGTTGCGCGTAGGAACATGTGGTCCGGGAGTACTACCACTTGTTGGTTGTCATTGTCCCCCGTGTCGTAGTCGCTTCTTCTGGATAGGGCGTCGGCGCGTCCATTTGCTCGTCCTGCTACGTGCTTAATCTTTATCGGGTATTCGGAAAGTTCTACCACTTCCCTGGCGATGCGTCTGTTAATGTTTTGGGGGCTTCGCCAGTACAACAGATTTGCGTGGTCTGAGTGAACGATAATGTCGTGTGGGGACCCAGCCAGTAGAGGTTTCCAGTGCTTGAGGGCCTCGACGATGGCTAGGAGTTCTAGGTCGTACACGTGATAGTTGCGCTGGGCTGGGTCCAATGTCTTCGAGAAGTAGCCGATTGGATGCTTTTTGTTGTCCTGTTTTCGTTGTAGTAGGACTCCTCCGATGGCGTACCCTGATGCGTCCACTTCCAGTTCGAATTGGTCGGTTAATATGGGGTGCGCCAGTATTGGTTCTTGCGTTACTCGCGTCTTTAGTGTGTCGAAAGCTGTTTGTTGTTCTTGGCCCCATTTCCATTCTTCCCCTTTTCTTGTGAGTAGGTTCAGGGGGCGGGCATGATGTGCGAAACCTCTGATAAAGGCGCGATAAAAATTGCAAAAACCGAGAAAAGAACGAACGTCCTTAACGGTTTTGGGGACGGGCCAGTCGCGAATGCCCGCAATTTTCGCAGGGTCCATGCGTGTTACCCCCTTTTCAAGGATTACCCCTAGGTAATCCATGGCGGGCGCATGGAACAGGCATTTTTCGAGTTTGAAGTAGAGGTCATGATCTTGAGCGACTTGGAGTACGTCCCGTACTGCTGCAATGTGGCCGTCGATACCCGAACGGGATGCAATCCCTATATCGTCCATGTAGACGCGGATCGTGGTTCCTAGGGGTTCGTGTTTCAGAATCGTGTCGCGGTATATAAAGTTCATCATAGTTTGGAAGGTAGCGGGGGAGTTGGTTAAGCCAAAGTACATAACCGTTGGCTCGAAGAGTCCGTAGCGTGTTTTGAAAGCCGCCTTCTCCTCGTCCCCCTCCTTGATGCGAACGTTGTTGTACCCCCAGCGGATGTCAAGTTTGGTGTATACGTCCGCGTTGCTCAGATCGGTTATGAGATCCGTGATAAGAGGGAGAGGGTACTGGTTTCGTACCGTGATGTCGTTGAGTTTGCGATAGTCCTGTACCGGGCGAAGTTTGCCGTCCTTTTTCTTCACAAAGAAGAAAGGAGAAGCATAGGGCGACTTGGATGGTCTTATGTACCCTTTCTTTGTTTCTTCCGTGATGAAGATTTGTAATGCTTCGTCTTCTTGCCGCGTCAATGGGTATATTTTGCAGTCCAACGCGGTTGGTGCGTTGGGTTTTAACTCGATGGCGTGGTCCCATATTCGTTTGGGGGGAAACCGGCGTGACTCCTCCTCGCTGAACAAGTTTTTGTATTGGCTGTACTGTGGTGGTAATACTGCTGCGGTCGTGTGTTGTTTTGCCTTGATTGCCAACTCCGTGGCCGTAGTTCGCACCGTACATTGTTCCTTGAGTTGGTGCATGACGAGGTTCTTCTCCCCACTAGTGAGGAGCTCTGTGGTGGCGGTGCTGATGATCGGTTGACGTGTGATGCGGGGGTTTACGGACCGGATAACGATGGGTAACATGTCTTCGCATATTGTGGCGTATTTCCATGTAAACTGGGGTTCGAATGTAGCCAGCCATGGGTACCCCAAAACGATGTCTTCGTTTCCAATATCCGTGATAAGGAACCTCATTTCCTTATGAATCCCTTTAGTGCGTACGTCAAGGTCCACATAATGAGTGATGGACCCTCCTTTGTTTTCCGTGTTGTCAATATTCCATATCTTCCGGGGTTTTTCCAGGGGAATCAGTCCCAGCCCCATTCGTTTTGCGAATTTGTGATTCATGAAGCAGTCGGTGGCTCCACTGTCCACCAGTGCTTGTATGTCGGCCATTGCGTGATGTGTGCGAGTTGAAACAGGGATGTGCATGGATCGAAAACGCGTAGTTACTATTACAACATCACGAGAATGTATTGCCCTCACCCAGGCCGCCGGGTTCAGGCGCTTGAAAAATCCTCCCTCTCCCATATTCCTTTCATCACTATCTCTTGTACTTCGTCGTTTTTGTTGGCAATTGTCTGGAGTACTTGCGCCGCTTCTTGTTGCGGTGTAAGGTTCATTGTTGCCCGAACTTGTGCGGGTGGTTGCTGTACTTGTCGTTGTTTGCGGGGCTGTGTGCAGTCGCGACTGAAATGTCCATATTTTTGACAGTTATAACACTGTACTCCCCTGGTGTCGCGGGGCTGTCCCCGTTGGACGTAACCCCCCCTGGGTACGTATCGCCCCCTTGATCCGTGGGTGTATGGTCGGAAGTTTGGGTCACTTGGGCTGGATTCTTCGGATCCCGCGACGGCCGCTGTGCTGTTATCGACCTCCCCTCCGCGTGCTCTTGCTCTAGCTGACGTATCCATCGCGTCTGAATGTGTAAGGTGCGGAGGTGGAAAGTACCCTCCTTGGTTTCCGGTACGGTTTCGGTATTTCTCCAGATTCTTCTTCCCCTCGTTGAAGTGGTTTTGTAGGTGGATGTATTGTTCCTGCCTTTTGAGGAGAGCCGCCTTCCATCCCTCGTAACTTTGTGGGTTGTCAAGCGTGTAGCATTGCTCGTAGAGCTTGCGCGGGAGCCCTTTGGTGAATACGTTGATCACCATGGGCGAGTCTGCTCGGTAGCCAGCACGTCGGACTAATTCTTCGAATCTAGACACGTACTTGTCAATGTCCGTCCCCTGCATATATATCCCCTCTTGTAATGCCGTCCGTGCCTGCTCCTGTTCCAGTGTGTTTGTGAATCGACGCTTGAAGCTTCGGTACACCGCTTCCCATATCCTTTCATCGTCTTCGGGTATCCCGTTCGTTATCTGGAGTGTCAACCACCTGGTGTGAGTGGTGATCCATTCGTTGAGGTCGTCCCCTTCCAAGAAGGTAAGGAATAAGATGGCGCGCGAGTATGCTTCGCGCATTGTTTGTGTGTGGTGATTCATGCCTCTGTATAGTTCCCATTTGGTGAGAAAGGTTTCAGTGGCTTTCCTGTCACCGCGGAAAATAGGAGGTGGCTGTCCTTGTAATTTGTTATAGTCCCCCCTTCCATTGGGGTCCGCTCCTGGTGGGCCTCCGCCCCCACCACCTCCTCCTCCTGGCGGTGGTGGTCCTCCCCCAGGTGGTCGTCATGGGGGTATCCCTCCGGGATAGCGTCCAGGAGGTCCTCCTCCTCGCGGAATGTTGGCGGGCACTCCTTCGCCTTCCACGCGTTGTCTTGCCAAGTAACTCCATACTCGGCTCCGTTCTTGGTCTGATGGGGGATCGGCCTGGTCGGGTCCGTACATTCGTTGGTTTGCTAGTTCGTCGAGGGTTACGTGATGACCTGTATTTGGATCAATAACACGTTCTTCGGGTTGTAGGGGGGGTGGAGCTTCTTCTTCGCGGATATTCTGCATTCTTCGATCTGCCAGTGCGTCGGCAAGTCGATTTTCTTCCTCCGTGTATGTGCGTGTTTCGGTGGCCATAGCTGCAGGGGATCTGATTGCGATATTTTCTGCCTGAGCAGCTAGGGAATTGATACGTATCTCGTCAAATCGTCGACGCTGTTGCTCTTCTTCCGCGTCGGGTCGGTCCCCCACTTCGTCTTCTGTTGTAGTCGGTTCTGTGCTGCCTTCTGATGGCGCAGGTGCACTATCGTCTTCTTGACCGTCAATTGGTCCCCACTGGTCTCGGTGTACTACTTCGCTTCGTAGGATGTTGCAACCGTATACGGCGTCTGTGGGTCGGAGTACGTCCCACCGTTCTCTGCGAGGGCTCCAAGCAACCTCTGTCCAACACGTATGTTCGAAATTGAACTCAACTGGGTAAACTCTTGATGGTCTTGTGGGTATGTCCACCCAATATCCGGTGACGCTGTTCACTGTACCCCACCACGCGTTTCCGAGATAGCGGACGGGGACGTTTCGATCTCCTCTTCGTTCGATTGAGTATTGGGCGAATACCCAACTATCAGCGGTAGTTTCGGTCGCCACGTTTGAGGGAGCTTGGTCTTAATGTTACGTGTCTACTAACACGTGGCTCGACTTGAGCAAAAGGAAGGCGACACTACCAAAGACGACTTAGCGATATGACGGCCCTTGTGGCACGTGATCGTGAGAGTATAACAGTAAGCCCTAGTCGTGGGACAATACTGACTCGATAGCAAGAACTATAAGGCAGACTCCCAGCAAGAGGAGCGCAAGACTTATCCCTAGTAGGGAAGATAGGACGAATGGAAGCAGAGTAGATTCAAGAAGACCAAGCTGCGGAATACGGCGCAGCTTGGCTAACCTTATATACATGTACACGAGGGCTTTAAAGCGCCTCTTGAATGGTAAGTAACCAATCCCGTACAGTATGGTTATCATAAGAGTCCGTCCGAGTCATATAGTATCGTCCAATCACATCCTCAGCCCTTATCGTACAGTACTGGGTTATCGGAACCGTTATCTGTGAGTCACATACCACTATCACATGCTGCCGGTCCGGGGATACGAGCTACCCGGGATCCCACGTCGTAACATTACGCATCAAATCCTATCAGAAATGATGACAAGACCGGGAGGCGCAATTGAATGGTCTAAGGACCACAACTCTCGCTTTGAATTCAGTAAACTTGTGCTAATGGACTTCGCGCATAGGAACAACAAAAAACCCAGACAACCCATGGAACTACTAAATACTACGATAGAGCCAGTCAAAAGTGCGAAATATTTGGGAGTTTTCTTTGACCAACACCTGGAATGGGGTGCGCAGCGCAACTACGCCTTGGAAAAAGGGACAAAGTGGGTGTCCCAAATAAGACGTGCTGCTGCTCCGAGCTGGGGCATCACCCTGAAACACGCCCGACAGCTTTACAGAAGCGTCGCGATCCCGAGGACCCTGTATGCAGTCGATGTGTGGGGTAGCCACGCAGACAAAAAAGGAGTATCACACGTGCTGGGAAGAACAAAAAGACGCACGAACAAGTTGAACACCGTTCAAAGAGCAGGCGCGATCGCCATCACAGGCGGTCTACGTACCTCACCTACTGACACACTCAATGCGCACGCTTACACCCTCCCGCTGAACTTGGAGATAGAGAAGCATCTACACAGAGCAGCAACCCGCATCGCGACACTCCCCCCGAAACACCCGCTGCACAAACCCGCGAGAAAGGCCGCAAACAAGAGGATCAAAAGGCACAAAGCACCATTACACAACCTGATGCAATCCTTCGGCATCAAACCGGCCGACTTTGAAACAATCCCAACCACAGGCAGAAATCCGGCAAAGGCGCATAAAAGACCGTTCACAATAGATATTGCAGCCAACAAGGAGGCATCCAAGAGAGCAGACGAAGCCGGGAACGAAGAAATCAAAGTGTACTCGGACGGGTCGGCACAAGATGGTAAAGTCGGGGCCACAGCGGTACTGATCAGAGCGGGAAGAGAGCCTTGAACCCTGCACTACCACCTGGGAGCGTCCCAAACACCACACAGTGTTTGAAGCCGAATTAGTAGGCATAATGTTGGGACTACATCTCATCAAGACCGAAAAAGCGGGCAGAACAAGTTACGCCCTAGGAGCAGACAACATGGCCACGATAGGAGCATTCGCGACGCCAAGCAATAGGTCCGGACACTACTTAGCAGATTTGTGTCTGAACATGGCGTTGAACATACGCAAAGTCAAAGGCACGACCTAACTACAAGCTCAAACTACGATGGACTGCAGGACATGTAGGCATCGAAGGAAACGAGCAAGCAGATAAAGACGCGAAAGCAGTGGCGGAGGGGAAGACCTTGACGCCAGCTGAACTCCCGAGAATACTTAGAAAACCCCTACGCTACAACAAATCGGCAGCAAAGCAACACTGCAAGAGTGCGCTCAAAGCAGTGTGGAAAAAAGACTGGGCAGAGTCCCCCCGAGCGGAAAAGCTTAAGCGTTTTGACACCACTATCCTTTCCGTCAAATTCTTAAAACTGATCAGTGATCCAAAACTTACTAGGAAAGGTGCCAGCCACATAATGATCAGCGATGGCTTACATAATTGATGGGCCAGCCGACGGGCAGAATCTCCTATAACTCATGGGCAGCCGACGTCGGCCGACGTCGGAGAATCTTCCATATTTCATGGGTCAGCCGATGTCGGCTGGCAGACCAAAGCATATCGGAGCATAGAGTGTGTGAGTTGGACAAGT
>WTXK01000315.1:0-55013 GCA_025769895.1 Lactarius psammicola
CTGATCCAACACTCACCAGCAGTCTGTTCGACTCACTGGAAGTCACCGTGTGTTCAGCCGTGGGTACAGGGAATAACGTGGCTGGACTGCCATTTACCGATGGCCACCGCAGGTGGACCGACGCTTGCCGGCGGTTGCCTTGGATCGCTGGGAGTGGTTGCGCGCTCGGCCATGGGTGTGGGGGAAAACGCAGGTGGATCGACACTTGCCGTCGGATGCCCTGGATTGCTGGAAGCGGTTGCGTGCTCAGCCATGGGGTCGGGGGAAAATGCAGGAGGACTGACACTTGCCGTTGGTCGCCCCGAGTCACAGCAAATCCACATCCCCGATCAGGATGAAGGGGTTCATGTTGCGGGAGCAAGAGCGCTTGCTAGCACTTCAAAACTTACCATCCGAATACCTGCCCCTTCGACAGTTCATAATCCTGGTCCAGTCGCTGAAGAAGAACCTGGTACCAATGAAGAAATAACAGCCGGTCGACGCACCTTTTGTCCGATTGAACATCGCGCGCTTGTAATCGACATGATGGAGCGACATTTCTGCGCGCATCCTCTCATCCCCGGGTATTCGGCACCAACCTCCGAGGGTATCAAGGCATGGGCTGTGAAACAAATATATGAGTACTGTGTTCTCCACGACCTGCCAAACTTGTGGGCTTACCTCTGGGAGAACTGGTATCAACGTGGAAGGTGGGAGCTGTGGGCACGGAGCGGGGAACCAAGGGAAATACCATGCCTAAAAACAACAATGTTGGTTGAGGGGCAGTGAGTAAATATCTGATTAATAGCAAGCAACTGTTACTCACCTTGTCTCGTAGTTGGCGGTGCGTGAAGGAGGATTACCTCCATCACTTCAGTTTGCCCCGCCTTGACCTGCTCACGTGGGTTTTGATTATGAAACTCACGCCGACGTACTACCGAAAGCTCGAAGTTATGTTGAATGACATCGGCCGCTTTCATGAACTCCCCAAGTGGAGGAAGGATTTCAAGGCTGAGTGGAAGAAAGCAACGAGAACACCTATTACAATGCCTATGAATGAAAGATACCGACTGGACGTCAAACGATTCGTCTGCACCTGCCCACAGTTTGTCGTGAGTCGATTCCTGATATGCAAGCACCTGGTGCAACAATTCCACCCAGTCAACCCACAATTTTTCCTCGAAGTAACACGAAATCAGTCCTTACCTGTTACGCTCACACGGGCGATCATGCGACGTGCAACTAAGTCAAGTTCAGTAGAAGTCAAGAGTCCGGTTAGGGACTGAGTTTGGTGATACTACTTGGAGCAGAGCTCAACAAGAGTGAGAGGAAGTGACTCGAAGGTCCTTCTGAATAACAGAGGCGAGGCAATAGACGAAGGCCCGCACGTTCAGCTAAAGGTATCCTCAGAAAGGAATCCCTCTAGAGTCTGTGAGACTAAAGTAATATGTGATTCAAGAAGAAGTCGAGTCTACTGTACAAGCTAAGTAGAGAGTGACTTATATACTAGTACAGCACCAAAGAGTCACAAACAGATGGTGCAATCCTAGGATCCGGGTCCTAGGAATGAGTCATCGTATAGTACATGTGATAATAGGAAAAGAACGCCATGGAAGGCCATAGAACAAGTCATCAGTCAGCAATGAGTCACAGTAGTAATCACGATGAGGTAAGTCCGGCACTTGTACGTATATGGAAGGGAATGAGTCAGAAGAAATGCGTAAGTAATGAAAAGTGTCCGGAATCGTAACATTACCCCCCCTTTTAATGTGAAGTTGCCTCAACTTCTAGTTTGATCCTCTGTATTCGCTGCCAAGATCCCAGTTATCGCCATCAGGTGGAGTAGGTTGGCGGTCTTTGGGGCAGTTGTGAGTTTTGAGGAATCCATGGGGACCTCGTTCTGCACAGTGTCGACATGCAATCGCCTTTGGACAATTGTATTCTTCATGCGTGGCGTAGTTGTTGAAGCATTTGCCACAGTAATGGGGACGAGTCGACGGTTCCGGCTTGTTGAGTAAATCGACCATGTTCATCCGCCTGAAAATACACTCTGAACCCCAATGCTGGCGGCTGTCGCAGAACCAACAGTGCTTCTTGCGTCGTTGGGGACAATTGTTCTTCTTGTGTCCCGTTTGTCTGCAATGCCAGCACGAAAAACGGCTGCGATTTGTCATGAACGTACAATTTTATTTTCATTTTCATCACATGACCTTTCCTTTTTACCCTATGCCCACACCCCTTTTCTATTTATGTCGCTTTCTTATTGTTCTGCTGCGCATGACCATGGGATGGCATGTGCTTTTTACTTTACGACTCGGAGTGCCTATTGTTCATGGCACGTGACTCTTTATGACTAGAGGGCCTTATTGTCCTCTAGCTCATTGTTTGTCTGAGGTGATGCCATAGCTCGTCTATGACTTGCTATGACTTGGGACACTTATTGTTCCCTGTGACCCATTGTCCTAGTGACTCTATTGTCCTAGTGACGGCTATTGTAGTCGTGACTCTATTGTCCATAGATACTATAAGTACTAGCCAGTATGGGGCTGTAGGCCTCAGACTTGACTTCTTGTACCATACGGTATATTGAACATAGCAGTCTTTGAACCCCTCCCCTTGTCTGATCCGCTTAAAGGTCTTCTCTAAAGTCATCTGACTTGTGAGGTGATCTACTCGTCATCAGGAACTCTCTAAGTCCTCTTCGGACTTAGGACTCGTAACTCACACATGACCCACCTTAGTGTTTTGTCAGCGGACTAGTGTTGACCTTTACCCACGTCGGGTGAACATCCCTACCGTGATGTAACACGATTGGTGTTGTCATGAAGTCAGGGGTATTCAATTGGGCCCCGAGTGCAAATGGCGAGTTGAGGAAGGTCCACGCGAGTTTGCTGCGGGTACATGGCGGCGTAGCGATCGGCAATAGTGCATACCAGGTCTGCTTTCTCCATCCTCTTCCAAATCCCATTTACCTCCAAGTCCGTATCGAACTGTGCACGTTGCAGTTGTGTCAACTGCTTCTCGACATCTTCCCTTTGTTTCTGCAGTGTGGTCTGCTTGTGTAGTGCGTCACGGAGTCGTGATACCTCAGCTTTGATGCATGGATCGCCAAGGTCTTGCACTACCTCGTCAATGGTGTATGCTCGAGGATGCTCTCGCTGGAACTGAGCAAGACGTGCATCAGGAATTGGGATGTGGATGCGGATAGGGGGGTCAGCGGGGCAGAGGTAAACAGGTTCTGCATAGGGTGGTTGATTTTTTCCCATACATCCAACGACTTGTTGATGATTGTTGTGGTAAAAGATGTAGGGGGCTACTACTCAAGTGGAATCATCGTCGTATTTGGGAATCATAAGGGGGTAGTAACGTAGGGACGAAGGAAGATTGGGGAAGAATGGGAGTCCAGGGTCATCATCATCCTCATCCTCTTCAGGCTCAGCATTGTAGTCAATGTACTCAATGAGTCCATTGTCTTCTTCGAGGGGTGGTTGCTGGCCTACTATTTCTTCTTGTATCACTGTGGCTATAGCGGTGTTGCAGTCGACAAGAGTAGGGGATGTGGGAGGAGGAGTCTGTGGTGCGTAAGGGAAAGGTTGGAACGTAGGAGTCGAGACTTCGGATTCGAGTAATTGGGTGCGTCGCATGTCAGGAGATCCAATCATGAGAGGAGGGGGAGTTTGAATTGGAACTGGTGCTGTAGGAACGACTATATTCTGATAGGCATGATGTTCGCCTACAGATTCATATTCGTCTTGAACGATGCCAGAAGTGAAAGACATAGTAGTGGTGGTAGTATGAGTTCAAAGTGGGGAGTGATGGAGATACTTTTCGGCCTAGGAGTCTTTGTCTTTTATGTCCTCTTGGGCGCTCCTTCGGCGTTAGGGTGTAGGCGATAGAAGTCCGTTATCGTGGATTGAGAGTGGGTCAGGTTTTCCCAAGGTTCCCACGTACTGTCACTCATGGGAAATCCTTTCCACTTGATAAGGAAATGGAGTTTGCGTCCCCGGCCTTGTCGGTGTGAGTCTAGGACTTGCTCCACCTCATATTCTTCTTCTCCATCGATAAGCTCCAGTAATGGTTGGGTAAAGTTCGGCCCGTGTAGCGTCGTCTCCTTATAGGGTGTCAGGAGGTTAGTGTGGATCACCGGATGTATTTTCCATCGGCTTGGCAGGTCTAGTTCATATGATACTTGCGATAAGACCTTCTTGATGGGGAAAGGGCCGTATCTTTTGGGCGCTAGTTTGGAAGTGGGGTAGTGCGTGCGTAAGTTTACACCCTCTAGCCAAACCATATCTCCTTCTTTGTACGGGGTGAAACTGTGCCTGCCTCTTTCCGCCATAAGTACTTGCACGTGATTGATACATTCCTGCGCCTTTTTTCTTGCTTCCTTCATGTCTTCTATTCGCTTGTCGACTGCTGGTGTGTTGGTTATTTCTTCGTTTCCTGTAGCTCTTGGTGTCCAACCCATTAACAACTTGAAGGGAGATCGTTTTGTCGTTGCATTGGGCCAACTGTTATGCGTGAACTGGGCGATAGGAAGAAGGTCAGCCCAGTTGTCTTGTTGAATGTTACTCCAATGTCGAAGGTATTGTTCAAGCCATTGGTTTGTGCGTTCTGACTGTCCATCAGTTTGTGGGTGATATGCTGACAAGATATTTTGTTTGATGTCCAGTGTTCGACACAAGTTGCGCATATAGGTTGAAATGAAACGAGGGTCTCTATCCATGATCTTCTTCTTTGGCAATCCGTAGTGTGGGTAGACATGTTGAAGGTAGAGTTGTGCTACTCCTTCAGCCGTAATTGTTTCATTGCAGGGAATAAAGATGGCTGCTTTTGTGCAATCGTGGTCAGTGATGGTGAGTATCGTGTCAAATCCCTTGGACGGTGGCAATTTTGTTATGAAGTCCATGGTGACAACTTCAAATGGTTGCGCTTCTGGATCTGTAGTGATAGGAAATAGTCAAGGTTTTTGTCGGTGTGTGTTAATTTTGTTTGCTTGACAAATTGCGCATCCTTTGACGTATTCCTCTACATCTTCCTTTTGACGCGGCCACCAGTATCGTTCCTTGAGAAGCGCATGTGTTACGATTTCTTGCCTTGCGACGCACTGCTAAGGGGACTTCTACTCATTTTCCCTGAAGTTGACGCCATGCGTCCCTCTATCCATGGATTCCTATCTTTGTGACTCTTTCCCCTGTCTCATGTGACCTGTCTCGACTCCCGCACACCTCGTATGTCATGGACAGCCTTATCTTTGTTATCTTTGTTATCGTTCCCCTCGATGTCACCCTACATCCAGACCCCTCACATGTCTGCCTTCATGGACAGCCTTGCTTCCTTATCCTTGACTTCCTTTCACACCTGACGTTCCTTGTGATCCCCTTCTTGACCGATAGGCATTGCGCCTTTACTATACATTGATTGCTGCTTTCTATGATACGTTCTGCGATGACCCATGACTGCATACTATACGCCATGTATTGGCTGCCACTTGGTCCTCTGACCACCGCACATCACTGATAGTTGACTCATGACCCTGTCTTATCTCTGACACCATACGATACCTGTTGCGCCCATGTGTTCCTCATGGCGCCATCTGTTTACCTACTATGTTGCCCTGTTGTTGTCTCTTTGGGGCTTGTACTAGTATATAGGTCGTAGTCGGACTGGCTTGTACTGCAGTTCTGACTTCTTGTGTAATACCACAATCAGTACTCGCGAACCCATCTTCGACTTGCCTTTGCGCTTAAGTCCCTCGCTCGCCTTCGTGCCTGAGCCCCGTCTTCTCGGACTAAGGTTGATAAGCTCTAGCAGCTAGCTCAACTCTTATTCATCACCGAACTGAGTCCTAACCAACTCGCTCTACCAGAATCCTTGACAGTTGACTTAGAAGTACACGTCGTACTTAACACCCCTGTGGTGGCGTTACAGCATGTGTGTTGCTAATTCCAGGGTGTTCACGATGAGGGGGATCATGAAAGAGGGAAATTACCCCCCTCTTAAGTTCAATGTTGCCCTCGACATTGGCAACTCGAGCTCCTTCGTGACACCACATTTTGATGTCATCTTGGTACAGGTTGTGGGCATTGATCCATTCTGGTTTTGGATCATTATGGTGATTTAATTCACTCCACATCGAAAGTTCTTTGATTGATTCATCTTCTGTTCCTGCTAAATTGATGAACAATTCTTCAGGAAGTACGGTGATGTCGTTGTTGTCTTCTTCTCCTTCATTATAATCGCTTCTTCTTGATAGTGCGTCAGCCCTCGTGTTTTTTGTTCCACTAACATGTTTGAGTACGAAGTTGTATTCTTGTAGTTCTTGGAATTCACATGCGACTCTCCTACTGATTTTGTGTGGTTCTTTCCAGTAGATGAGGTTGGCATGGTCGGTATGGATGGTGATGATATGTGGGGATCCTACAAGATACATCCTCCACGTTCTGAGGGCTTTGACGACTGCTAACAATTCCCGGTCGTATATGTCGTAGTTTCGCTCTGTTTGAGTGAAACTTTCCAAGAAAAATGCCACCGGGTGCACTTTCTTGTCTTCCCCTTCTTGATTCAGTACCGCGCCAATTGCAAAGCCTGACGCGTCTACCTCTATCTCGAAAGGTGCATCCAGTTTTGGGCATTGTAACACTGGGGCTTCGCTAACCCTTGCCTTGAGTTCTTCGAAGGCCTTATTTCGAGCACTGGTCCATTCCCATGGTGTTTCTTTCTTTGTGAGGTCGTTAAGGGGTCATGCAATAACGGAAAATCCTTGTATAAAACGTCGATAAAAGTTGCAGAATCCCAAGAATCCACGAACTTCTTTAAGGTTAGTGGGTGTAGGCCATTCGCGTACTCCTTGTACTTTGACAGGATCCATTTTCACTTGTCCATTGCCAATAATAAGTCCTAGGTATTCGACTTCACGTACTTCAAACACGCATTTTTCTGGTTTAAGGTAGAGGTCGTGTTTGTCAAGTTGATCCAGTACTTGGTGGACTAGTTGTCAATGCGTGGCGAGATTGTTGGGTGTCACAACGAGAATATCGTCCATGTAGATTACCACCCATCTGTCATGAACGTACGATTTTATTTTCATTTTCCATCACATGACCTTTCCTTGTTACCCTATGCCCACACCCCGTTTCTATTTATGTCGCTTTCTTATTGTTCTTCTGCGCATGACCATGGGATGGCATGTGCTTTTTACTTTACTGATTCGGTGTGCCTATTGTTCATGGCACGTGACTCTTCATGACTAGAGGGCCTTATTGTCCTCTAGCTATTGTTTGTCTGAGGTGATGCCATAGCTCGTCTATGACTCGCTATGACTTGGGACACTTATTGTTCCCTGTGACCCATTGTCCTAGTGACTCTATTGTCCTAGTGATGGCTATTGTAGTCGTGACTCTATTGTCCATAGATACTATAAGTACTAGCCAGTATGGGGCTGTAGGCCTCAGACTTGACTTCTTGTACCATACGGTATATTGAACATAGCAGTCTTTGAACTCCTCCCCTCTGTCTGATCCGCTTAAAGGTCTTCTCTAAAGTCATCTGACTTGTGAGGTGATCTACTCGTCATCAGGAACTCTCTAAGTCCTCTTCGGACTTAGGACTCGTAACTCACACGTGACCTACCTTAGTGTTTTGTCAGCGGACTAGTGTTGACCTTTACCCACGTCGGGTGAACGTCCCTACCGTGACGTAACATTAAGTCAAGTCTATTGAACACTAGTCAAGCTGCCTAAAACACGAAGGCATACGCAATCAAGAACTGTTCAAGGGTTTAAACCATTCCCCCTTGAAAGAAGAACTGAGGACGAACTCCCTCAGCACATTAAAGGAACTGCTTGCTGGGAAGAATACGACGACGAGGAAGGATATTGGGTGTTTGATACACTCTCTGGCAAATACCTCGCCATCGAATACGAAGAATCTGCAGATCAGTGGTACTTCATTGGACAAGATTCCAAAACCGGTCATTGGATAGCAACCAACCCGGTACCCTCCACTTATCAGCTTGGAAGAAGAGTTAGGGCCCAGAACATCGTCTCAGGAATAGACGTAGACGATACGGAGGCCAAGGGACATACTCAAAGTTCCCTCACAAAGACCGGCATATCACAAAGTTCGGCAATGAGCACAACGCTCACTACAGCAGCAGCAGCACTTACTCTGGCTGGAACTCAGCAGCCGAGTGGAAAAGTGCACCAATTCTTTGCCAAAGGAGGCAAAGGTAGCCAGCCTGGAGGGAACCCACCTGCCAGTGGAGGACCCCCTCCCGCTGGTCCACCAGGAGGTGGCGGAGGACCACCTGGTGGGAGCGGTGGCGGCGGACCCGGCGCTGGAGGCGCTGGAGGAGCTGGAGCCGGTGGAGGCAACGGGAAGCTGGGAGGCAACCCCCCTACGGAATTCAACGGAGATCGCTCCACTGCGGACGCGTTCATGAACGAATTCAACCTCTACCGCATCACCAATATCGATGCAGAACAGATGGTGAACCCAATGAAGAGGGTCGCGCTATTCCTTGGATTCATCAAGGGACCCTTAGTCAAGGACTGGGTCAAGCGCTGGACCAATTGGGTCATTGCTCAAATGAACACGGGAAGACCCACGACGGACAAATACTTCTGGACAGAAGTATCTAGAGGATTCCAGGTTGCCTTCCAAGACACTGGAGCCAGGGAACGGGCTGAAGAAAAACTCCGAAACCTCGCCTTCATATCCGGCGAAGTGGATACTTTCATCGCCCAGTTCAAATCCTTGGCCGAAGAAGCAACCTATGCGCTAGACGTGCAACCTACACTTTCCCTCTATGCGTCCAAGCTTCCATTCAAGATGGTGGACCACATCTACAAGGTGGTCAGACCAGTCACGTTCCAGCAATGGGCAGAAGCCACGCGTCAATATCACAGGGACAACACCGCTGTCCAGAATATACAGGGTTTATACGAGCAAAATACCCCAAGGAAACCCTCCAAGAACCCAACAGGATTCTCACCACAGCAGTGGGCCAAGATCCTGGGGGTCAAAATGCCTCAACCGGATGCCAATGCCATGGACACCTCAGCCGGCAGGAGCCGTGCTAGACCCAAGGCCCATGGACGTGCCACTACCACAGAAGATGGGCTGTCACGAACCCGCCTACGACACCCGTGAAGACAAGGCCATGGGGCATGACTAAGCAAGAGTTATGGCACATGATGCGGGAGCACTTAGATGAAGACTCTACAGACGAAGGAGAAGAAGAAGAAGTCCGGCAGATGATAGCCGACTGGGTATCGGATGAAGAAGACGATAACGCTCATGTTGGAAGACTAGTAGTCACGTGATCAAGTCACGTGATGAAGCCTAGAAGGTTCTGGAAGATGATGGAAGGATCGGACATGTGTTTGATGGCCCTGACAGGTGACGGGTCTTGTGGTTTCTTATCTGATGGTTGTGGCATGTGTTTCGCCTCATTGTTGTCTCATGATCGCCTCATGGATCAGTTCCTGACTGTATTGTTCTGATGGACTTGTTCTATGTTTCACCCTTATCGCTGATACCTTATTGGTTCCCTTATCTCGGATTCACATTCAAGAGGAGTTCTAATACTAGATCATAGTAGTATAAGTACTGCGCTACCTTCACTTGTATTCGGTAGCTTTGACTTCTTGGACAATCAGCCTAGTTCCTTGGTGCTTTCCATTGCCTGCGCTCCTCTCCACTACAGTCCTAGAGCGGGATTCTCTTTATCTCATTATCAACGCTAATTCCTGTCTGAAGGAGGACGTCAACGTACCGACAGTCGTATTCCAGCAGGTCAACTTACGCAAGACTTTCCTCTTTATCAAATACAAGGGACCACACGCCTCAGTCAGGCAGACGTTCGGCTGAACGTAACATGGGTGCAAGAACATCACTTGCTACGGGTGCAATAAGCAAGGGCACATCAGAAGAAACTGTCCTGAAAAGGACAAACAGAAGAAGAAGGAGCCGGCTAAAGCACGCACTACTGAAGCCGAAGACAGCGGAGATGAAGACGCGAAGACATCTGCGTCTGCCCCTCCTGCTTGGACCTCCTACATCAATTCTGGACGTGCCCTTCCCGAAGAAGACAAGCTGCATATCGTCAAAATGGTGGCAGGCTTGGAGCCTTGTGATCCGGAGGACGAGGATTTTTAAAGAGGTGCACCCCCGCGGCCTGGGCACACACCTTAAGACTCAAGAACGTGTTTGTTACGCTCACACGGGCGTTCGTGCGACGTGCGACTAAGCCAAGTTCGGTAGAAGTCGATAGTCTTGGTCAAAGACTAAGTTCGGTGATACTACTTGGAGCAGGGCTCAACAAGAGTGAGAGGAAGTGACTCGAAGGTCCTTCTGAATAACAGAGGCGAGGCAAAAGACGAAGGCCCGCACGTTCAGCTAAAGGTATCCTCAGAAAGGAATCCCCTTAGAGTCTGTGAGACTGAAGAATGATGTGATTCAAGAAGAAGTCGAGTCTACTGTACAAGCTAAGTAGAGAGCGACTTATATACTAGTACAGCACCAAAGAGTCACAAACAGATGGTGTGATCCTAGGATCCGGGTCCTAGGAATGAGTCATCGTACGGTAACATGTGATAATAGTAAAAGAACGCCATAGAAGGCCATAGAACAAAACATCAGTCAGCAATGAGTCATCTGAGTAATTGACATGAGGTAAGTCCGGCACTTGTACGTATATGGATGGGGATGAGTCAAAGTAAAAGTGTAATCAAAGAAAAGCGTCCGGAATCGTAACAGTGTTTGCGTGTAAATACAAATCGTTGAAAATTCCAACGCTTATTCAATCCGCACACGTAAAGGCCGAAAGACAAGTTCTCGTGGACTCGGGAGCAACAGACAACTTCATCAGCGAAAAACTACTCAAAAGGATGAAGATTGGAAAACTCACACTCCAGAAAGTACGCCAGATCTGGAATGTGGACGGAACCCATAACCGGGCAGGCACGATCAAGCACTTCGTAGACCTCCAGGTTAGGGTAGGACCCAAGACGGAGGAAATGAAGTTCCTTGTTACCGACTTGGGGGACGATGAACTCATCCTAGGGTATCCTTGGCTGGCCGCTTTCCAGCCCAAGATTGATTGGAAGAGCGCTACTCTGGATGAGAGTATGCAGCCGCTCATCATCAAAACCCTGGGATTGAAGATCGATGAAGAAGTACAGCGTGTACGAGACGCCTGGGTGAAGAAAGCCAAGACTCTGGCAGAACAGGGAGAAGAAATCTTTGTTACCAGATTGGACGAAGAAACGATCAGACGGACCTCCGCATCAACGGAAATGGCTGTCAAAGCGCTTCCAAAGGAAGAGAAGACCTGGGACCAGATAGTCCCCGTGCAATACCACAAGTGGAAGAAGGTCTTCTCAGAAGAAGAATCACGGCATTTCCCGAAGCATCAACCATGGGATATCGCCATCGACCTGGTCAAGGATGCCCCAAAAGTACTGGATTGCAAGATATATCCGCTCACTCTCGAAGAGCAGGAGAAACTTGATGATTACATCAAGGAGAACCTGGAAAAAGGATACATTCGACCATCAAAATCCCAGTACTCGTCACCCTTTTTCTTTGTTGGGAAAAAGGATGGGAAATCACGACCAGTGGTTAATTATCGGAAGCTCAACTCATTCACGGTGCCAGATCAATACCCCCTCCCCCTTATCCAGGAACTAGTGGATAAGGTTTGAAACGCACGGCTCTTCACCAAAATGGACGTACGTGCTGGGTACAACAATATACAGTTCAGGGAAGGCGACGAACACAAAGCGGCCTTCAAGACAAACATAGGACTATTCGAACCAACTGTTATGCCGTTCGGTCTAAGGAACGTGCCTGCAGTCTTCCAGAGGATGATGAACACCCAGTTCACGGATATCATCGCTACCGGCAAAGTAATCATTTACATGGATGATATTTTGGTAGCAACAGAAGACAACCTCGTGGAACACCGCAAATTGGTTAACTCAATCCTAGAACATTTGGCCAAACTGGACCTATATTTGAAGCCTAGCAAGTGTCAATTCGAGGTCAAACAAATTGAATTCTTGGGCGTTATACTGGAAAACGGCACGGTTACTATGGACCCGGTCAAAATCGCTGGAGTGCAAGAATGGAAAACGCCGAAGAACATCAAAGAAGTTTGGCAATTCCTAGGATTCTGCAATTTCTATAGGCGATTTATCAAGGGGTTTTCGCACATTGCCAAGGTTCTCAATAATCTCCTCAAGAAAGGCAACAAGTGGGCCTGGGAGGAGAAAGAACAGAAGGCTTTTGAGAAGCTCAAGGGGCAAATATGCGAAGAACCGGTGCTGTTACAGCCAGATCAGAAGAAACAGTTCGAAGTCGAAGTGGATGCGTCAAATTACGCAATTGGTGCGGTGCTTATGCAAAGGGATGACAAGAATGTCCTTCATCCGGTCGCCTTTTTCTCAAAAACTCTGAACGAAGCCCAAAGGAACTATGATGTGTATAACCGCGAGCTCCTTGGACTTCTGGAAATGTTCAGACACTGGCGACAATACTTGCATCAAGCCGCACATCAGGTCAAAGTTCACACGGATCACGCCAATCTATTGTTCTGGAAGAATCCAGGAGACCACAATAGAAGAGTGGCGCGATGGCACGCGGAACTTATGGACTACGACTTCCAACTGGTGCACATATCTGGCAAGAAGAATGGACGCGCGGACGCGTTATCTAGACACCCAGACTATGACGAAGGCGACGGCGATAATAAGCAACTTGTGGTGTTGCCACCAAAGTTCTTTAGCCAGGCCTATGCAAGGATCGCAGGAAGCAATGAAGCGAACCCCAATGACACACAAGAGTGGGAACGCTATCGCATGGGAATCGATCCAGATCAGTATCAATCAGTACAGGATCTGATTGAGAAGGACCAACAGGAGAACCAAGATAGCCAGAACCGGCTTGAGGGATGGACCAATACCCACCAATTGATCAAGTTGAACTCAATTTGGTGGAAGGATCACCGGATCGTTGTTGCCGGAGACAACAATCTGAAGAGGGGGGTAATTCACTTTTACCACGATACCCCATCGGCCGGACACCCGGGAATTTCAAATACCTATGAAGTAGCAAAACGCGACGTATGGTGGCCCAACATGAAACAAGATGTGGAGCAATACGTCAAGGGATGCGCCGCTTGCCAAGCAAACAAAGCCAATACGAGACCCTTGAAACCAGCAATGATCCCTATCACCCCTAAACATGTGCTACCTTTCCAGACAGTAGCCATGGATTTCATCACAAAGTTACCGAAATCAGAAGGGTATGACACGATTCTTACAATCACGGATCACGATTGCAGCAAGGCCGCAATATTCATACCTTGCAAGGAGGCAATCACCGCTGAAGGAGTGGCTGGACTGTATTTGAAATGGGTTTATCCCAGGTTCGGAGTGCCGAAGAAGATTATCTTGGACCGAGATACCTGGTTTACGTCAAAATATGCCAGAGGACTATGCGACGCCCTCAAGATACACCAGAATATTTCCACTGCGTACCACCCAAGGACGGATGGACAATCTGAACGAACAAACCAGTGGCTAGAACAATACCTCAGATTCTGGTGCGAGGACAGACAAGACGACTGGAGCAAGTGGCTGCCATTCGCAGAATTCGTGCATAATCAGTGGCCTAATGCGACAACGAAGAAATCCCCATTTGATCTGATCATGGGGTACACACCGAAAGTTGAGTGGCCAACGAACAGTTACGTTCCGTTGGTGGAAACCAGACTTTCGAAGATGGACGAAGCTCGTGATGAAGCACTTAGGAATATCGCTCGAGCACAGAAGGCTATGGCTCTGGGAAACAAAGGGAACAAATGTTTCAAGCCATACAAGAAAGGAGACAAAGTTTGGATAGAAGGGACGAACATCAAAACCTTATACCCAGCGGCCAAACTTGGACCAAAGCGACACGGGCCGTTCAAGATTCTGGAACAATTGTCAGAAGCAGTTTACCGAGTGGAGTTACCTCGGCAATGGAAGATCCACAATGTGTTTCATGCAAATCTAATAACGCCATACAAGGAGACGGAACTACACGGGCCAAACTTTACCCGTCTGCCACCTGATCTAGTTGATGGAGAACCAGAATATGAAGTCGAGAAGATTCTGGATGCACAGCCAAGAGGAAGAGGGCGCAAGATGCACTTCCTAGTCAAGTGGAAGGGATACCCAAGCAGCGACAACTCGTGGGAGCCGGAAGAAAACTTACACGCAAATGACTTGATAGCAGAATTCAAGCGGAGACATAATGGCAAGACCAAGAAGATAAAAGGAAGGGAGGAGACTCGTCTCAGAGTCATTCGCACCTTCCCTCCCAACCACCACTTGCCTACTCAAATGTCTTCCCACTCTGCTCTCCCTACCAGCTCCCTCTCTGCCCCCTCTCGCCCAGTCACCCCAGGGTTGATGACACCAACCAACACCCCCCATGCTGTCTCCACTCCCAGGGAGGCAGCATCTCCTCAGCTGATCCCCTCGACGGTTCCAACGGTCTCAGTGCAGACACTGATCTCCTCGACGGCGCCAACGGTCTCAGTGGAACAGGAGTTCCTCGGGGAAGAGGACCGTTCTCAAGATTCCCCCCAGTCTTCAATGGGAGAGGAGGAGCCAGGCTGTGGCCCCTCTCAGTCTCAAACAGAAGAAGGGGAAGAGAACACCATCTCCTCTCCAACATTGGAGGCAGAAGAAGAGGAGAAGGAGAAGGACAACGAAGAGGACCCCTTCGACCCACTGGAGTGGGCTTACTCCATGACCAAGATACCCAGGATTGAAATTGTGGTCACGGTCAAGGTGGAGCAAACCACAGAGGAGCCAGGCGTCGAGAACAAGAAGGAAGAGGAACGATCCCTTCCTGCCTTAGGAGAAAGGCAGGGTGCCCCCACCAAGCGCCGTTGCTTTGGCTGCAACAAGGTGGGGCACATCGTCAAGAATTGCCCTGAACGCAAGGGCAAGGGCAAGAAGGCCCAGAAGAACAAGACTCCGCAAGCTCGGTCCACTCACGTCGAGGTAGTCGATGGACCACAGTTGTCAAACCTCTTGGAGAAAGAGGGTAGGACCAGCAAGAAGGACTTTGGGCGTTGCTCAAAGTGCCAGAAGATCAACGCACACCCGGAGTACAAATGTCTGGTGTACGAACAGTGCAGGAAGTGTGGGAAGTATGGTCCCTTACAATTCCTGCGGCGCCATGAGTGCACCCCTGAAGATCGCGGGGACCATGGCTGGTACGATGAAGATTGCGACTACGAGGACCCCAATGAAGATTGGCGGTACGACTAGTGTGGTGAATCGGGGCGACTTCACGCCTGAACGGGGGATTGTGTCATGAACGTACAATTTTATTTTCATTTTCCATCACATGACCTTTCCTTGTTACCCTATGCCCACACCCCGTTTCTATTTATGTCGCTTTCTTATTGTTCTGCTGCGCATGACCATGGGATGGCATGTGCTTTTTACTTTACTGATTCGGTGTGCCTATTGTTCATGGCACATGACTCTTCATGACTAGAGGGCCTTATTGTCCTCTAGCTCATTGTTTGTCTGAGGTGATGCCATAGCTCATCTATGACTCGCTATGACTTGGGACACTTATTGTTCCCTGTGACCCATTGTCCTAGTGACTCTATTGTCCTAGTGACGGCTATTGTAGTCGTGACTCTATTGTCCATAGATACTATAAGTACTAGCCAGTATGGGGCTGTAGGCCTCAGACTTGACTTCTTGTACCATACGGTATATTGAACATAGCAGTCTTTGAACTCCTCCCCTCTGTCTGATCCACTTAAAGGTCTTCTCTAAAGTCATCTGACTTGTGAGGTGATCTACTCGTCATCAGGAACTCTCTAAGTCCTCTTCGGACTTAGGACTCGTAACTCACACATGACCTACCTTAGTGTTTTGTCAGCGGACTAGTGTTGACCTTTACCCACATCGGGTGAATGTCCCTACCGTGATGTAACATTAAGTCAAGTCTATTGAACGCTAGTCAAGCTGCCTAAAACACGAAGGCATACGCAATCAAGAACTGTTCAAGGGTTTAAACCATTCCCCCTTGAAAGAAGAACTGAGGACGAACTCCCTCAGCACATTAAAGGAACTGCTCGCTGGGAAGAATACGACAACGAGGAAGGATATTGGGTGTTTGATACACTCTCTGGCAAATACCTCGCCATCGAATACGAAGAATCCACAGATCAGTGGTACTTCATTGGACAAGATTCCAAAACCGGTCATTGGATAGCAACCAACCCGGTACCCTCCACTTATCAGCTCAGAAGAAGAGTTAGGGCCCAGAACATCGTCTCAGGAATAGACATAGACGATACAGAGGCCAAGGGACATACTCAAAGTTCCCTCACAAAGACCGGCATATCACAAAGTTCGGCAATGAGCACAACGCTCACTACAGCAGCAGCAGCACTTACTCTGGCTGGAACTCAGCAGCCAAGTGGAAAAGTGCACCAATTCTTTGCCAAAGGAGGCAAAGGTAGCCAGCCTGGAGGGAACCCACCTGCCAGTGGAGGACCCCCTCCCGCTGGTCCACCAGGAGGTGGCGGAGGACCACCTGGTGGGAGTGGTGGCGGTGGACCCGGCGCTGGAGGCGCTGGAGGAGCCGGAGCTGGTGGAGGCAACGGGAAGCTGGGAGGCAACCCCCCTATGGAATTCAACGGAGATCGCTCCACTGCGGACGCGTTCATGAACGAATTCAACCTCTACCGCATCACCAATATCGATGCGGAACAGATGGTGAACCCAATGAAGAGGGTCGCGCTATTCCTTGGATTCATCAAGGGACCCCTAGTCAAGGACTGGGTCAAGCGCTGGACCAATTGGGTTATCGCCCAGATGAACACGGGAAGACCCACAATGGATGAATACTTCTGGACAGAAGTATCAAGAGGATTCCAGGTTGCCTTCCAAGACACTGGAGCCAGGGAACGGGCCGAAGAAAAACTCCGAAACCTTGCCTTCACACATGGCGAGGTGGACACTTTCATCACCCAGTTCAAATCCTTGGCCGAGGAAGCAACCTATGCGCTAGACGCGCAACCTACGCTTTCCCTCTTTGCGTCCAAGCTTCCATTCAAGATGGTAGACCACATCTACAAAGTGGTCAGACCAGTTACATTCCAGCAATGGGCAGAAGCCACACGTCAATACCACAGGGACAACACCGCTGTCCAGAACATACGGGGTTTATTCGAGCAAAATACCCCAAGGAAACCCTTCAGGAACCCGACAGGATTCTCGCCACAGCAGTGGGCCAAGATCCTGGGAGTCAAAATGCCTCAACCGGATGCCAATGCCATGGACACCTCAGCCAGCAGGAGCCGCGCTAGACCCAAGGCCCAGGGACGCGCCACTACTACAGAAGATGGGCGCAAGAACATCACTTGCTACGGGTGCAATAAACAAGGGCACATCAAGAAGAACTGTCCTGAAAAGGACAAACAGAAGAAGAAGGAGCCAGCCAAAGCGCGCACTGCTGAAGCCGAGGACAGCGGAGATGAAGACGCGAAGACATCAGCGTCTGCCCCTCCCGCTTGGACCTCCTACATCAATTCTGGACGAGCCCTTCCCGAAGAAGACAAGCTGCATATCGTCAAAATGGCGGCAGGCTTGGAGCCTTGTGATCCAGAGGATGAGGATTTTTAAAGAGGTGCACCCCCGCGGCCTGGGCGCGCACCTTAAGACTCAAGAACGTGTTTGCGTGTAAATACAAATCGTTGAAAATTCCAACACTTATTCAATCCGCACACGTAAAGGCCGAAAGACAAGTTCTCGTGGACTCGGGAGCAACAGACAACTTCATCAGCGAAAAACTACTCAAAAGGATGAAGATTGGAAAACTCACACTCCAGAAAGTACGCCAGATCTGGAATGTGGACGGAACCCATAACTGGGCAGGCACGATCAAGCACTTCGTGGACCTCCAGGTTAGGGTAGGACCCAAGACGGAGGAAATGAAGTTCCTGGTTACCGACTTGGGAGAAGACAAACTTATCCTAGGGTACCCTTGGCTGGCCGCTTTCCAGCCCAAGATTGATTGGAAGAGCGCTACTCTGGATGAGAGTATGCAGCCGCTCATCATCAAAACCCTGGGATTGAAGATTGATGAAGAAGTACAGCGCGTACGAGACGCCTGGGTGAAGAAAGCCAAAACTCTGGCAGAACAAGGAGAAGAAATCTTTGTTACTAGAATGGACGAAGATACGATCAGACGGACCTCTGCATTAACAGAAATGGCCGTCAAAGCGCTTCCAAAGGAAGAGAAGACCTGGGACCAGATAGTCCCTGTACAATACCATAAATGGAAGAAGGTCTTCTCAGAAGAAGAATCATGGCGTTTCCCGAAACATCAACCATGGGATATTGCCATCGACTTGGTCAAGTATGCCCCAAAAGTACTGGATTGCAAGATATATCCGCTCACTCTCGAAGAACAGGTGAAACTTGATGATTACATCAAGGAGAACCTGGAGAAGGGATATATTCGACCATCAAAATCCCAGTACTCGTCACCCTTTTTCTTTGTTGGGAAAAAGGATGGGAAATCATGACCAGTGGTTGATTATCGGAAGCTCAACTCATTCACGGTGCCAGATCGATACCCCCTTCCCCTTATCCAGGAACTAGTGGATAAGGTTCGAAACGCACGGCTCTTCACCAAAATGGACGTACGCGCTGGATACAACAATATACGGTTCAGGGAAGGCGACGAACACAAAGCGGCCTTCAAAACAAACATAGGACTATTCGAACCAACTGTCATGTCGTTCGGTCTAAGGAACGCTCTGGCAGTCTTCCAGAGGATGATGAACACGCAGTTCACCGACATCATTGCCACCGGAAAAGTAATCATCTATATGGATGATATCTTGGTAGCAACTGAAGATAACCTCGTGGAACACCGCAAGTTGGTTAACTCGATCCTGGAACGTTTGGCAAAACTGGACCTATATTTGAAGCCTAGCAAGTGTCAATTCGAGGTCAAACGAATTGAATTCTTGGGCGTCATACTGGAAAACGGCACGGTTACTATGGACCCAGTCAAAATCGCTGGAGTGCAAGAATGGAAAACGCCGAAGAACGTCAAAGAAGTTCGGCAATTCCTGGGATTCTGCAATTTCTATAGGCGATTTATCAAGGGGTTTTCGCACATTGCCAAGGTTCTCAATAATCTCCTCAAGAAAGGCAACAAGTGGGCCTGGGAGGAGAAAGAACAAAAGGCTTTCGAGAAGCTCAAGGGGCAAATATGCGAAGAACCGGTGCTGTTACAGCCAGATCAGAAGAAACAGTTCGAAGTCGAAGTGGATGCGTCAAATTACGCAATCGGTGCGGTGCTTATGCAAAAGGATGACAAGAATGTCCTCCATCCGGTCGCCTTTTTCTCAAAAACTCTGAACGAAGCCCAAAGGAACTATGATGTGTATAACCGCGAGCTCCTTGGACTTCTGGAAATGTTCAGACACTGGCGACAGTACTTGCATCAAGCCGCACACCAGGTCAAGGTTCACACGGATCACGCCAATCTATTGTTCTGGAAGAATCCAGGGGATCACAATAGAAGAGTGGCGCGATGGCACGCGGAACTCATGGACTACGACTTCCAACTGGTGCACATATCTGGCAAGAAGAATGGACGCGCGGATGCGCTATCTAGACGCCCAGATTACGACGAAGGCGACGGCGATAATAAGCAACTTGTGGTGTTGCCACCAAAGTTCTTTAGCCAGGCCTATGCAAGGATCGCAGGAAGCGATGAAGCGAACCCCAATAATGCACGAGAGTGGGAACGCTATCGCATGGGAATCGATCCAGATCAGTATCAATCAGTACAGGATCTGATTGAGAAGGACCAGCAGGAGAACCAAGACAGCCAGAACCGGCTTGAGGGATGGACCAATACCCACCAATTGATCAAGCTGAACTCAATTTGGTGGAAGGATCACCGGATCGTTGTTGCCGGAGACAACAATCTGAAGAGGGGGGTAATTCACTTTTACCACGATACCCCATCGGCCGGACACCCGGGAATTTCAAATACCTACGAAGTGGCAAAACGTGACGTATGGTGGCCCAACATGAAACAAGATGTGGAGCAATACGTCAAGGGATGCGCCGCTTGCCAAGCAAACAAAGCCAACACGAGACCCTTGAAACCAGCAATGATCCCCATCACCCCTGAACATGTGCTACCTTTCCAAACAGTAGCCATGGACTTCATCACAAAGTTGCCGAAATCAGAAGGGTACGACACGATTCTTACGATCACGGATCACGATTGCAGCAAGGCCGCAATATTCATACCTTGCAAGGAGGCAATCACCGCTGAAGGAGTGGCTGGACTGTATTTGAAATGGGTTTATCCCAGGTTCGGAGTGCCGAAGAAGATTATCTCGGATCGAGATACCCGGTTTACGTCAAAATACGCCAGAGGACTATGCGACGCCCTCAAGATACACCAGAATATTTCCACTGCGTACCACCCAAGGACGGATGGACAATCTGAACGAACCAACCAGTGGCTAGAACAATACCTCAGATTCTGGTGCGAGGACAGACAAGACGACTGGAGCAAGTGGCTGCCATTCGCAGAATTCGCGCATAATCAGTGGCCTAATGCGACGACGAAGAAATCCCCATTTGATCTGATCATGGGGTACACACCGAAAGTTGAGTGGCCAACGAACAGTTACGTTCCGTTGGTGGAAACCAGGCTTTCGAAGATGGACGAAGCTCGCGATGAAGCACTTAGGAATATCGCTCGAGCACAGAAGGCTATGGCTCTGGGAAACAAAGGGAACAAATGTTTCAAGCCATACAAGAAAGGAGACCAAGTTTGGATAGAAGGGACGAACATCAAAACCCTATACCCTGCGGCCAAACTTGGACCAAAGCGACACGGGCCGTTCAAGATTCTGGAACAATTGTCGGAAGCAGTTTACCGAGTGGAGTTACCTCGGCAATGGAAGATCCACAATGTGTTTCATGCGAATCTCATAACGCCATACAAGGAGACGGAACTACACGGGCCAAACTTTACCCGTCCGCCACCTGATCTAGTTGATGGAGAACCAGAATATGAAGTCGAGAAGATTCTGGATGCACAGCCAAGAGGAAGAGGGCATAAGATGCACTTCCTAGTCAAGTGGAAGGGATACCCAAGCAGCGACAACTCGTGGGAACCGGAAGAAAATTTACACGCAGATGACTTGATAACGGAATTCAAGCGGAGACTCAAGAGCAAGACCAGGAGGATAAAAGGAGAAGGGGAGACTCGTCTAAGGGTCATCCAATCCTCTTCCCCTACCTCCCCCAAGCTCAACAATATGTCTTCTCAATCTGCCCCTGCTCTCCCCACCAGTTCCCCCTCCTTCACGGCTGTCCCCTCCTCCTCTGCATCTCTGTTGGTGACACCAACCAACACCCCCCATGCTGTCTCCACTCCCAGGGAGGCAGCAACTCCCCAGTTGATCCCCTCGAAGGTGTCAGACTTGATACCAGCACCAATGTTGGCGCTAACCACAAGTTCACCAACGGTCTCAATGGAACGGGAGGACCCTGATTACCTGGTAGTCCCTATTGATGGGCAAAGCCATGAATCAAGAAGATGCGAAGAGAGCAACCTCTCCACAGCTGTGGTGGAACAGCGTTCCCTGGAGTGCATAATAGACCTCGCTCAAGAAGAGCTGGAGGAGCAAAGTGGGAATGCTGCAAGAACAAGATTTCGAGGTCGAGGCAGACCACTCCCTCGAAGCTGGGCATGGCAATATGCAGAAGGAGACCTTCCAGTAGGAGCAAGCCTAGGAGAAGGTATGCGTCGCTTGTCGTTGGACGAGACCCATGGTGCGGGCAATGTCTAGGAGCAGACGCTACCTGAGGAAGAAGAAGAAGTGCAAAACTTGTCGTTGGGCTGGGCCCAGGAGTCTGCACAGGCGGATCAGGAGTTCCAGGTTCACTCTGAGAGTGAATGGCTTTGGAACAATGGTTGGACAAGACCAAAACTGCAACGCTCGTACGCTTGCAGGGACATTCGACACCTCTCAGGGAGAGAGGTTGGCCCTCACTATTGCGACAGTGAGGATGGCCATTTCAAGACAACAGACTGGAGCTAGGTGAATCGAGGCGACTTCACCCTTGAACGGGGGATTGTGTTACGTCCCGGACCGTTTAATTTTATTTTTAGCCTCCTTTCTTTTTGTCTGGACTTTGCATGACTCTGAGACGGGTCATGTGATTACTTTACAGCTGCGCATGACCATGGGATGGCATGTGCTTTTTACTTTATGACTCAGAGTGCCTATTGTCATGGCACGTGACTCTTATGACTAGAGGGCCTTATTGTCCTCTAGCTCATTGTTTGTCTGAGGTGACGCCATAGCTCGTCTATGACTTGCTATGACTTGGGACACTTATTGTTCCCTGTGACCCATTGTCCTAGTGACTCTATTGTCCTAGTGACGGCTATTGTAGTCGTGACTCTATTGTCCATAGATACTATAAGTACTAGCCAGTATGGGGCTGTAGGCCTCAGACTTGACTTCTTGTACCATACGGTATATTGAACATAGCAGTCTTTGAACCCCTCCCCTCTGTCTGATCCGCTTAAAGGTCTTCTCTAAAGTCATCTGACTTGTGAGGTGATCTACTCGTCATCAGGAACTCTCTAAGTCCTCTTCGGACTTAGGACTCGTAACTCACACGTGACCCACCTTAGTGTTTTGTCAGCGGACTAGTGTTGACCTTTACCCACGTCGGGTGAACGTCCCTACCGTGACGTAACATCAGGTCAATAGCGTGATCCCATGATACGGATTGCGAGAAGAACGGGACCTTACTAATACTTATGACCGGGTTAGTAAGAGTAAATGTGTCATGGACTATATCATCAGTCAGCATCGGAATCACATGTCTTTATAGACTGTGAGGTAGTTTAGCTATTCGTCGTACAGATTGGAGAGGAGCTTCAAAGCTGCCTCGATATATGTATATAAGTCGTTGTATTGAGACCAAGGCTCTTCAGCTTGGTCTTCTTCAATTTCACTTCCAACTTGTATCCTTCTCTCTCAGCAGGATTACCATTGCTCCTTATCTCTGAAGAATTCTCGATTGACACAAGGACACGCAATACTGTCTTGTTGTCATAAGGGTTGTGTACTTTGCTAAGTCACATACTCTTTCCTCCTTGCGTCGCCATATAAATCGCCTAAGTCAGGCCTACGCCGTGAAAGCGTAACATCCCAGGGTCGTGGTGGTGGAAACCGTTATGAGCTTTCTTCATCAAAGACTTTTCGATGGCGATGATATTCTGCTGGAACCCTTTCTTCGAACGTTTTGATTGTTTTGTCCGTGGCTTTTTGCGCTAATTCTGAAGCGGTCGTAGTTTTGCGTAAATGTGTCACTTCATCGGGGATTTCTTCTACTTGTTGTTCCCATTGCTCTTCTGTTATAATTCTTCAATTGGCGATTGACACATATCCTAGGCTGGTGATAATAACTGGTTGGAATTCTTTGTCTAAAGTGGCATCCTTTCAGTGTACTTTGGGTTTAAAAGCAGTTAGCCAAGGATATCCCAAAATCACTTCGTTGGATCCCAGATGAGTGATTAGGAATCGGAGTGTCTTGGTCTGACTGCCAGTCGTGACTTCAAGGTCGGTGAATTGCGTAATTTCGCCATCCTGGTTATGTGTTCCATCTACGTTCCATATTTTGATCGGTTTAGCCACTGGCAGTGTTGATATTTTAAGTCAGTTTATCAGATTTTTACTGATAAAATTGTCGGTTGCTCCTGAATCGATGAGCACTTGTCTTTTGGCCGTCACGTGTGCAGATTCAAATAAAACTGGAATTCGCATAGATCGGTATCTGCTATGGTACACGCTAATCTTCATTGCTTTAGCCCAGGCCACGGGGTTCAAGCATTGGAAAAACCCTGTTTTCTGAATAGTTGTTCTTCAAGAGCCGCTTTGACCTCATCGGAGTCGGCTTGCATCGCAGCAATATAGGCTGTGGCTTTCTCCGAGGCCTTCATATTAGAGTTGCCTTCTACTTTGACTGTTGCAACTACAGTGGGTGTAGTTGAGGGAGTGTTAGAAGAGGTTGTGGCAACAGATGCTTGTGTGTTCTGGCATTGAGGGCAGTAGCATGCTATATGCCCTTTGTTGCCGCATCTGAAACATTTTCCCTCTTGTTGGTAACATTGTTTTTCTTCATTGGTCATCGTGGCTCTTGCACGGGTTCTTCCAATGTCCATAGCATTAGGGTTTCAGTTGTTAGCATACATATTTCGACGCCATTGTTCGCGAAGAGGGTTATTGCTATTCGTTGGCTTGCACAAGTGACTTTGGAGGAGATTATAAATTCTTTGCTGTTCAACCACAGCTTCAGTCCAATCGCGCCAATTTACAGGTCGATGTTGTCGAAGGATACTCTCCATTAGTTTAAATGGTAACCCTTGAGCGTACATATTGAGGGTTACTTCTTCGTTAAGAGTGTATCCTGCTTTATTGGCAAGATTGGCAAATTTGGCGTTATAATCATCGATGTTTCCTCCTTCCATTTTTAGTTTGGAGATTTCAGTTTGCACTTTCTGCCTTTCCGAAGTGTCGGTATAGGTGCGACGGAATCAAATCTCTACTTCGTTCCATAAATTTTCTTCTGCTGGTAACACCCCTGTGGCGATTTGATTGTTGAGCCAAGTAACTTGTTCTTGCACCCAGTCTTGTACCAATGGTCCTCTAATATAGGACAAAAAGGTCATAGCCCTCTGATAAGGGATTCGAAGTATGGCTGCATTCGGGTTCATGCCTCGGTAGATGGTGAAATTGAGAAGGAAGGCCTTGCTTTGTCTGCGGTCCCCATTGAACTCTGCGGGAGGGTTTCCTCCGAGTTTTCCATCGGGTACTCCTCCTCCTGCTGGGGCTGCACCTGGTGCTGGTGCTCCACCTGGTGCGCCTCCTCCTCCTCCTCCACCTCCACCTCCACCTCCACCTCCACCTCCACCTCCACCTCCTGGTGCAGGTGCAGGGGCTCCTCCTTGTTACGTTCAGCCGAACGTCTGCCTGACTGAGGCGTGTGGTCCTTTGTATTTGATAAAGAGGAAAGTCTTGCGTAAGTCGACCTGCTGGAATACGACCGTTGGTACGTTGATGTCCTCCTTCAGACAGGAATTAGAGTCGATAATGAAGTGAATAGAATCCCGCTTTAGGACTGTAGTGGAGAAGCACACAAGTGGAGGAGAATCCCGAGGAACTAGGCTGATTGTCCAAGAAGTCAAAGCTACCGAATACAAGTGAAGGTAGTGCAGTACTTATACTACTATGATCTAGTATTAGAACTCCTCTTGAATGTGAGACCGATATAAGGGAACCAATAAGGTATCAGTGATAAGGGTGAAACATAGAACAAGTCCATCAGAACAATACAGTCAGGAACTGATCCATGAGGCAGTCATGAGACAACAATGAGGCGAAACACATGCCACAACCATCAGATAAAAAAACCACAAGACCCGTTACCTGTCAGGGCCATCAAACACGTGTCCGATCCTTCCATCATCTTCCAGAACCTTCTAGGCTTTATCACGTGACTTGATCACGTGACTACTAGTCTTCCAACATAGGCATTGTCGTCATCTTCATCCGATACCCAGTCAGCTATCATTCGCCGGACTTCTTCTTCTTCTCCTTCGTCTGGAGAGTCTTCATCTACTCATTCCCGCGTCATGTGCCATAACTCTTGCTTAGTCATGCCCCATGGCCTTGTCTTCACGGGTGTCGTAGGCGGGTTCATAACACTCCTCCACCGCTGCCTCCAAGGGGCGCAGATGGAGTAGTGGTACTGGTTGAGGCTTGGACGGGTTGTACTTGTGTCTGTGACATATCTGGTGCTTGGTTCTGTTGTTGGGGTGGTTCTTCTGGTTGGGTTGTTTCTTCTGGTGCGTCAACTTGCACTGATGGGTCAGGGGGTATGCCAAAAAGACTTTTGTTTGAGCGAATCTGTCCTGTTTGAAAGTGGGGTGGTGCTAATTGAAAGGTAAACCACTGTCCATGTCATGGACGCGTATTATTTTCCCTATTTTTCTGTATTTTTACGGATTTATTTGGGCAAGATATAAGCGGCCAAAGTACTTAAGTTCCTTATCATTAGATATGATAAGATGGTTAGTCACATGATGCCAACATGTGCAACTTTGGGTCACGTGATCGTGGGATACATCATGTGATGTTATTTGACTGTGGAACAGTCTTGCCGTTCTCAGACTTCTATTGTTATAGATAACAATAGCGCATGTGCTTGTTCTGATTGGTTAGAACTCTGTAGAATACAATGGAACGCTTACTATAGTAGTATTACGCGTTGTATTAGGATTTACTCAGCAGATAAGAAGGCCGCGTCATCATGTAGTCATAGCCGCTTAGTGTGCATCAGTCAGCACAATAGATAAGGGCTAATAATAGAATCGACGCGTCAGCGCTGTAGTCATGTAGCATTACTCAGTAGTTAGTAATCGACTAAGCGCATTAGTATATAAGACTTGCTGTAGCCTCCTGAGTAGAACCAACTTGTCCTCTTGGTTTCTACTCAGGTGCGCAATCCTTCCTTGTACTTCTTTACCATTCTCCAATCCAACTTGTCCTCTTGGTTTCTACTCAGCCTGTCGCCGCGTGAACCCATTGTCTTGATCCTTGCATAAAGAATCTAAGTTGACTTACCCTCCGCGTCGTCTACAGGTTCTGGGTGTGATTTATCTCCACCCAAGGCTTGCGTATCCAACCTCGGCTAGTTCGCCTTTTTAAATCCTTTGTCTTTTATCTCAAGTTGTAGCCGATTGGACTCCGCTACATTAGGACAAGTTTTATCCTTCGTCCTTTCGCATCCACTTTGCTTACCGGCGAAGTTCCCTTTATCCCTCTAGGTGGTTGACGACCATCAGTCCCTTGTTCACACACCTCTTCACTACCGTGTGGCTGCACCTACGCAGATTCCCTTAAACTCATATTCCGAAGTGGTAACGTCTTAGTGTCCGTAAAATCGGCATAAGCGTTGCTTGCCTTTAGGATTGTATCTGGTCATCAGTGCAATCTTGGGTACCGGTGTCAGGAACTCCCTACCATAGGAGCTAAGCCTGCATTGGACTAAGGGGGGCTGCTCTTTGAGCGCGACAACTGTACGGGTCCGAAGCACATAGTGGTTGAGAGCGCGAAAGCGTGAGAGGCAGCCAATAGGTCGAGGAGACTGCGGCAGACAGCCTTGTGTTCCTGAACATATCATACCATATTTCCTGGTGGTTTCTTTATCGCCGTCGCCTCGCGCAGTGTGAAATATCATTGTGTATTGGTCGTACTTGATAGAGCCATCCATTCACCTTCGACTTAGCGTTTCGCGGTCGTCGTATCACGTCGTCTTCATACCACCCCAGTTTTCAAACTGGTTCGTTTCTTTTCAAACCTTGTCGAGAGAGCCCGCCGGGTCTTTAGGAGGAGACCATCACCAAATTCTTCACTCTACGTATTAGGGGCTGCAGATCAACCTCAGCGCACCCCCTCGCCAATTATCTTTACACCTCCATCCCCGGTCCCCTCTTCTACAACCACTCTTGGTCACTTGTACACTCCTAGTACAGCGACACTCGTTGACGAACCATACCCCACCAATCGTTTCCAAGTACAGTACTTGGCTCGTAACTGGATTGAAGAACTCATCCAGTCCCTTTATTATATCCCAGAAACCGAACAGCGACTTCGTGACCACTACGGTGACGATCTAGTTGGAGATTCAGGTTTCACAGTTGACGATCTGGTGGAGTTTGCGAACGACCAAGTCCCCCGCCTATCCCCTCCCCTATCTATCCACTCCGTAGACCGTGGCTCCCAAAGGGAAGAAGAGAGCACAGCAAGCTCAAGCACATCTTCCTTCCACTCATTACCAGAAGTCCAAGTACAAGAGTAGAGTCCGTCTTACAGATCAAGAGTTATCCTTTGTATCTTGGATACAAGACTGGGACGACCTCTCTGCAGACGAGCAAGCTCGTTTACTTGACGAACAACGTATAGCCACATCCCCTACTCAATTCCAACTAGACAACGCAAAAGCAGACGCAATGTCAGCTCCCTCTGGTTCTGGATCCGCTCCTACTGCCCCCACACCCCTCACTCTTGATAATGTGCTTGCACTTATCAATCAACTCGGTCATGCCATGGGCGTCCTGACTCAGCAGGTTACCGACCTGACGCAGCAAGTTGCTGCGACAGCTGCGGCCCCGCCCCCTCCTAGAGGAGGAAAGAAGGATGTCGTGAAACGCCCAGACTCATGGGATGGCAAAGGAACTAGTGCTGAAGCTAGGCACTTCCTTGCCGCCTTTAACAATTGGGCGTTTGCACAAGAAGACAACATGAACCGGCAAGTCGCCGGAACATGGCAGAGACTTGATGAGAAATGGATCATGGCAGTTCTCAACCTAATGGAGGGAGATGCTCGTACATGGGCTCTACCTTATTTGGAGGAGTACAAGGCAGGGACATTCCCTTTCGGTGGGGATTACACCGAATTCGAAGCGCAATTCCAGCGCAGATTTATTCCACTCGATGTACAAGAGACAGCGCGGGAGGCGCTGAAACATATTAAACAAGGAAAAATGTCGGTTGCTGAGTATCAGGCTCAGTTTGACCAACACTCAAAGCAGACTGGGTGGTCTGACCCCGACCACCACACCCGATTCTACGACGGCCTAAACAGCCGTATCAAAGATGCACTAGCTCTCACGAGCATGCCCATCTCAACCCTGACGGAGCTCCGAACTGCTGCACGCAGTATCGATCAGAGGTTGCGACAAAGAGACTCCGAAAAGAAGGGGGGTTCGGCTACGCAGCCGATGAAGGCAAGAGACCCTGATGCAATGGACATTGATGCATCTAGGCAGCAATCATCGGAGGCCAAGACCCGGGCCACCTACCAAAAACATATGCAGGGCAAGTGTTATGGGTGTGGTAAGACAGACCACACAAAGAAGGATGGAAACCACGAACGCGACGTTTGTAACCATTGTGGTAAGACAGGCCACCGTTCAAACGTCTGCATGATCAAATATCTGGGGAAGCCAGGGAAGGGCAAGGCGAAAGCCGCTGCCACCTCGGAAGAACCAGCATCATCCTCGTCGTCCAGTACTGCGGCCAAAGTAGCGGCCACTCCAGCCAAAAAGGACTCCCAGGCAGAGTTATTGGCAAAGTTAATGGAGCAATTGGAGAGCCAGAAGGCGGAGATCGCCGCTCTCAAATCGTCTTTTTAGATGTGGGACTTGTTTCTGCTGCGGACAGTCCCAGTGCAGATACGTATGAATGGACTAAGAGTATTAGTGCCTCGGTTTCGGACTTATATGTGTCTCATGACCCGTTGTATGCCTGTAAGTTAGATAGTAGTGTTGTTTCTCCTGTTTCCCTTGTTTCGAAAACCACATCTACATCTGCCTCTGAGATGAACATTGTATCTAGTGTTTCTTCTGCTCCACATGTAGCAGTGCCGCAAGTGATGAATTCTGATGCAGCACTTTCTTCTGTAATTATTCCCGAAACAAAACAAAAACATAGTCATTTTCATGTTTCTTGTTATTTATCTGGTCGTCATCGTACTGTAAAAGTAGCAGCTATGGTAGATTCAGGAGCAACTGCGTTGTTCCTGGACAAAAAGTACGCTGACCGTCATAAGATGTGGCAGGTTCCGTTGGATCATCCCATTCGACTCTATAATATCGATGGGACTCCAAATGAAGCCGGTAGTATAACCCATAAAGTATCTCTCGTTCTCAAAATAGGACAAGACGAAGAAAAGTTTGACTTCTTAGTCACTAGTCTTGGTCCAGAGAACGTGATTTTGGGTCTACCTTGGCTTAGACATCGGAACCCCCACATAGACTGGCAAGCAGGTACTATGCGCCTTAATTCCAATAGTGGGGATACTGCCCCTGAGGAACTTGAGGTAGAGGTGACGCGCATTATGGCGAACCGGATGGAACGCCGCCGTCTCCTTGCGGAGAAAGTGTTGGACCACTCTTCAGACGAAGTCTATTGTCTGGCTGGCTTTACTTATTCACAAAAGATTGCTGAACAACAAGCAGCCGCCAAACCTAAAAAGACTTTCGAAGAGATGGTACCTGTACACTATCGTGACTTCGCAAAAGTATTCTCTGAGGAGGAATCCCAGAGGCTCCCTGAGCATCAACCATGGGATCATGCTATTGATCTTGAACCAGATGCAGTTACGCACTGGAAGGTCAAAACATATCCTATGTCGCCTAATGAGCAAGTGGAACTCGACAAATTCCTGCAAGAGCACGTCTCTAAAGGATACCTGGTCCCATCTAAGTCACCGATGGCCTCACCAGTATTCTTTATTAAAAAGAAAGACGGAAAGTTACGTCTTGTGCAGGATTATCGTCGTCTTAATAAAATTACTATTAAGAATCGATATCCACTTCCACTCGCGGCAGACATTATCAATCGCTTAAAGGGAGCAAGGTACTTCACCAAGTTTGATGTTCGTTGGGGATACCACAACATCAGAATCCGTGAAGGCGATGAATGGAAAGGGGCTATAGCAACCAATCGTGGTCTATATGAGCCAAAAGTAATGTACTTTGGCATGACCAATAGCCCAGCAACTTTCCAAGCCCTCATGAATTCAGTCTTCGCTGATCTTATCGCACAAGATGAGGTAGCAGTCTATATGGATGACATTCTCATCTATAGTAGCGACCTTAAGCAACATCGTAAAGTTGTACGCGATGTTCTTAGTCGTCTACAGGACTACGACTTGTACCTCAAACCCGAAAAGTGCGATTTTGAGAAGCAAGAAATGGAGTACCTTGGGATGATAATCCGTCCTGGAGAAGTGCAGATGGATCCTGGCAAGATCTCTGCAGTAAGGGATTGGCCTACGCCCACAACTCTGAAAGAAGGTCAGAGCTTTTGTTGGGTTTGCCAACTTCTATAGGAGGTTCATAAGGACTTTGCAAGTATTGCACGTCCTCTTCATGACCTTACTAAGAAGGACACCCCTTTCACTGGCATAGTGAGCAGCAAGCTGCCTTTGACGGTTTAAAGGAACGCTTCATACAAGAACCTATTCTAAAGGTGTATGATCCACAGCTTCCTACTCGCGTTGAAGTAGATGCTTCAGGCTTTGCTACTGGCGGTATTATGTCTCAAAAGTATCCAGATGGTCTCTGGCATCCAGTTGCGTATCGCTCTGAGTCTATGAGCAAAGAAGAACGCAACTATGAAATCTACGATAGAGAAATGCTCGGCCTAATTCGTGCTCTCGAAGATTGGAGGCACTTTTTAGAAGGCATCTCCTTTGAAGTGATCACCGACCATAAGAATATGGAATGGTGGGCAAGCATGAAAGACTTAAACAGGCGTCAAGCTAGATGGGCCTTATATTTAAGTCGCTTTGCCTTCAAGATCACTTATAAGAAAGGAGAACATATGCAAGCCGATGCATTAAGTAGATTCTCAAGAGACCATGTGTCTGATAATGAAGACAACCGCCAAGTCCAGGTCTTAGGACCTAAGCATTTCCTGGCTGCTGCACAAAGCCATTTCCGCCCAGAAGTTGACTCCCTAGGAGATCGCATTAAGTTCGCATCTTTAAGAGAAGCTGAAGTCATAGAGGGTCTTAAAAGTATTGATAAGACCGCTCCTAAAGCTCTCACAGATGGAACTGCGATGTGGGAGGAAGACGATGGATTCGTTTACTACAAGGGTAAATTATATGTCCCTAATGACAGAGCCTTGAGAAAGGATGTGGTTAAGTCATGCCACGACTCTGTTACTACTGGACACCCTGGTAAAAACGGAACCATAGAGCTTGTTAGCCGCTATTACTGGTGGCCACGCATGGGAAGTTTTATAACGTCTTATGTCGAAGGATGCGACAAGTGCCAACGCTATAGAAAGGATATACATCCTAAGGCACTTGTTCAGCCGCAAGAAGTTCCTGAAGGTCCTTGGCAAGTCATTGGTATCGATCTAATCGGACCATTGCCAATGTCTAGGGGAAAAGATATGATTCTGAATGTAGTAGACCACTACACCAAGCAGATTCATTTATTCCCTGTGACCTCTCAGATTACGGCTGATGGAGTCGCATCAATATACTTCGAACAAGTCTTCCCCTTGCATGGGATCCCTAAGAAAATCATAAGTGATAGGGGACCCCAATTTGCTGCAAGAGCTATGCGTGCCCTCTTAAAGCGGTTAGGAATAGACGCAGGTCTTACCACTGCCTATCACCCTCAAGCTAATGGACAGGTAGAGCGCAAAAACCAAGAAGTAGAAGTCTACTTGCGCTTGTTCATTAGTAAGAGGCAGGATGATTGGGTAGACCTGCTTCCTACAGCAGAATTCGTGATAAATAGTAGGCTCAACTCAGCTACGGGTACTACACCCTTTGAGCTACTATATGGCTATACGCCTGATTTCACAATTCCTGCTGGTAGGCCTACGGGTATTCCTACGCTCGATAAGCGTCTTCAGCATATGCGTTCCTTAAGAAAGGACGCTGAGGCAGCACTTCGCTTAAGTAAAAAGCGAATGCAGACAGACGTTGAACAAAGAACAAAGCCTTATAAGTTCAACGTTGGGGATAAAGTCTGGTTGCAAGCTAAGCAAATAAAGATACATCAGCAGTCGTCAAAATTGGGTCCTAAGCAATTAGGTCCATTTGAAAGTCACTGAAGTTAGAAGTGACTGTCGACTATAAGCTTGCACTTCCCCCTGCATTAAAGATACATGATGTATTTCATGTTGATCGCCTCAGCCCTTATAAAGGGAACGAAGTTAATGGGCAAGAGCCGCCTCCTCCTGAGCCAGTCACCATTCAAGGCGAGGAAGAGTACGAAGTTGACCACATCAGAGACTCTAAGATGTTTGGTCGTACTCTTAAGTACCTTGTAGATGGAAAGGCTATGGAGAGGGTGAGGACACATGGGAGCCTAGCAAAAATCTAGAGCATGCCCCGGATAAAGTTAGAGAATTCCACTCTAAAAATCCAGGTGCACCTAGAAAAATAGAGGCACTCATTTACGCGTCCTTGCCTTGGCAAGCTTCTCATAAGTACACAGAGGCCAACGCGGACGTCGACCCTTAAGGAGGGGGGTGATGTCATGGACGCGTATTATTTTCCCTATTTTTCTGTATTTTTACGGATTTATTTGGGCAAGATATAAGCGGCCAAAGTACTTAAGTTCCTTATCATTAGATATGATAAGATGGTTAGTCACATGATGCCAACATGTGCAACTTTGGGTCACGTGATCGTGGGATACATCATGTGATGTTATTTGACTGTGGAACAGTCTTGCCGTTCTCAGACTTCTATTGTTATAGATAACAATAGCGCATGTGCTTGTTCTGATTGGTTAGAACTCTGTAGAATACAATGGAACGCTTACTATAGTAGTATTACGCGTTGTATTAGGATTTACTCAGCAGATAAGAAGGCCGCGTCATCATGTAGTCATAGCCGCTTAGTGTGCATCAGTCAGCACAATAGATAAGGGCTAATAATAGAATCGACGCGTCAGCGCTGTAGTCATGTAGCATTACTCAGTAGTTAGTAATCGACTAAGTGCATTAGTATATAAGACTTGCTGTAGCCTCCTGAGTAGAACCAACTTGTCCTCTTGGTTTCTACTCAGGTGCGCAATCCTTCCTTGTACTTCTTTACCATTCTCCAATCCAACTTGTCCTCTTGGTTTCTACTCAGCCTGTCGCCGCGTGAACCCATTGTCTTGATCCTTGCATAAAGAATCTAAGTTGACTTACCCTCCGCGTCGTCTACAGGTTCTGGGTGTGATTTATCTCCACCCAAGGCTTGCGTATCCAACCTCGGCTAGTTCGCCTTTTTAAATCCTTTGTCTTTATCTCAAGTTGTAGCTGATTGGACTCCGCTACAGTCCACTTGTTTTGCTCTTGACTACAATTGCCCACTTGCGAAGATCTTCAAGATATTTCTACAGGAGTATATCCTGAGGTTCGGTCGTAGATGCAATACCCTTCGTTTTCTCCTTCGTCAAACCCAGACAACTGTTCCTTTGATTGCTTCGGATAGAGTGTCTTCTCTTGTTCGTTCGACGTATTCGGACTGGAACTGTGCTTCAGCACGGCTTTTTCCTTTCCTTGGGGAAGCCACCGTGGTTCAGAGTAGAGACTTGACTTAATGTACGCTCACACGGGCGATTGTGCAACATGCGACTAAGTCAAGTTCAGTAGAAGTCGAGAGTCCGGTTAGGGACTGAGTTCCGTGATACTACTTGGAGCAGAGCTCAACAAGAGTGAGAGGAAGTGACTCGAAGGTCCTTCTGAATAACAGAGGCGAGGCAATAGACGAAGGCCCGCACGTTCAGCTAAAGGTATCCTCAGAAAGGAATCCCCTAGAGTCTGTGAGACTGAAGTAATATGTGATTCAAGAAGAAGTCGAGTCTACTGTACAAGCTAAGTAGAGAGCGACTTATATACTAGTACAGCACCAAAGAGTCACAAACAGATGGTGCGATCCTAGGATCCGGGTCCTAGGAATAAGTCATCGTATAGTACATGTGATAATAGGAAAAGTGTTACGAACTTTTACTCTTACCATTTTCATCGCTTGACTATTCCTTCCCGTCGCTTCCATTCCATCGATCATCTTGTGACTCGTTTACGGTTAGGATCCGTTTTGATTCAGGTCTCGGCCCTTATCTCGCGCCTACCCCATGATCGTACCATTGGTAGGTTTTACGACTTCTAGAATCCGCTGACGACGTCAGAGTCCCGCGTGACTCCGCGGAAACTACTAGTACTTTCGATATGACTCATAGTACGATAAGCTCACTAGGACCCGTATCCTAGGATTGCGCCATGTGTTTGGCATAACCAAACACCGTGTACATGTATATAAGTCGCACACTGCCTAGCTTGTACGGTAGTTCTGACTTCTTGTGTAAATACCACATCAGTGCTCACGAATCCGTCCTTGACTTGCCTTCGTGCTTAAGTCCCTTGCTCGCCTTTGTGCCTGAGCCTCGTCTTCCCTGACTAAGGTCGATAAAGCTTTCAAAGCTAGAACGACTCTTATTCATCACCGGACTGAGTCCTAACCCGACTCGCTCTACCAGAACCCCTGACAGTTGACTTGAAGTACACGTCGTACTTAACGCCCCTGTGGTGGCGTTACAAAAAGAACACCATGGAAGGCCATAGAACAAGTCATCAGTCAGCAATGAGTCACAGTAGTAATCACGATGAGGTAAGTCCGGCACTTGTACGTATATGGAAGGGAATGAGTCAGAAGAAATGTGTAAGTAATGAAAAGTGTCTGGAATCGTAACATTACCGTTCTGGTCCCATCACTCCCTCAAGCCCCTTGCGACAGCTGCGGGAATTGAGGCAGACCACCCAACAGCGACAGACGGCGATGGCGACGATAAGGCATGTACGGAGGCGTACAATCGACTGAATACGGCTGGAAACGAAATTGATGACTCAAATCTTGAGTCTGACAACAACAACGCACTAATTGATACCAGGGAGAATGGGGATGAGTTTGAGAGAAAAACATGCAAGGAAGAAATGGAAAATCACATACGCCTCATCCGAGATTTCTGCGACAGCCTCGAGTTTCAAGTCAAGTTTCAAGACCCTCGGTTTTTGAGGACGTTGGAGAAAGAGGGCGCTGGGTTCTTTAGGCTTGCACAGAACTGCCTCAGTCATGAAAGAAGGCAGAATTCGAGTCGAGCAGCCTCCCCATCGACATGGGAAAGGTCAACTGCGAATGCACTCTTCTATCGATCACGTCCATGCCGTGATCGTGACACCTGATACAACACATCTTGCAACATGGCCTCGTCTTTTAGTAATACTGTACGCTTCCCGGTCACACGTTGCACTCATGTGGCATATTCTCCACCTTCTTTTTAGTCACAAATATATACCTTCTTGAAATTATTTGTCGGACAACATGGCACACACAAGACTGCACGTAATAAGAAGGGATAAAGGGGACTTTGAACACGATGTGGAATAAGCGATAGTAAGACATTGGATTCTGAAAAAAAAAGCACAGAATGACATTGGAAGTAAGGATAATAGTTACGTTATGAGGTGATTACCGAGAGCCTGCGTCACATATGCAATCAGCTGATGGTGCGATGACCTGTTGATACCAATGCGTTGCCGTTAAGCGACTTTGACGAGTCCAGGCCCATGCACATCAGGAGGCATTTGAGGCGACACCGATGACACTGGTGAGGTAGAGGCCTCGGGCGAGAAGGGGTATGTGATCGGTGGGCTTGGGACAACAGGTGTGTCCTTCAGAAGAGAGACGTGAGCAGCAAATGAAGGAATGGAGTTGCTGGGACTAGGGTTCACACCAGGCGAATGGAGAAGGAGCACAACTGTTGGGTATAGCCGTGGGTCAGTGAAATCGTGGTGAACGTGACTCTCAAAGTCACGCACGGTGGAGGGATCGACATTCAACCAACACTCCAGATACGAGTACATCTTGCATCCATCTGGTAAATCTCCTGGAGAGCGAACATGCCTTGACCAACGATACACCAGGACTTGTTCGAGTAAGTGTCGTCGCAGATGATCTTGGAAGCCGGCATGAAGGCCGAAATAAATAAGCGGTGCCTGGAAGACCCTTAGCAGCAGGGGAGCGTGCCTTGAGATGTCAGAGGAGGTACAGGGTGAAAGTGGGTGCGATGGAGGGCGTAAGCAATGAAATGGTCCAACCAAGGGGTTGGAGTAGCGGAAGGTGGCGCTGGGGGAGGGGGAACATCCGGGCAAGTGAAGAGATGGGAAATGAAACAGCCACACAGTTTGGCTGTGTGCTCGTGTCTCATGAAGGCCGAAATAAATAACCGTGCACAGAAGACTCCTTAGGGCAAGAGGCAAGCGCGAGGGGACTGTGCCAAGAGCAAGGTGACAGAAGTGAAAGGACTGCAATCCCAGAAGCAACGAGGCCAATCTGCGATGTGGGAGAGAGGACAGGTGTGTTAAGAAGGTGGAGGAGGGCCAGGAGAGGCGAGTGATAGGGGCACGGCCCTATGCCCACGTGCACGCCCCACTACCTAAGTTACACAGTGCAAAAACTTGGCACAGAACTCACCCCAACAGGGCCAAGTGACAGGTGTAAGACCAGCCCCAAAACCGGTTTCAGTACTCTCGCTATCGGATTGCCATCGTGTTGCTCATTGCTCAGCGCTCAGCGCTCAGCTGCCATATTAAATTCGCGTTCCCACGACGTTGCCAAGAGCCCTCTGCCTTGCCTTTCACCATTCCAACCCTCGGTTGGACCATTTCATTGCTTACACCTTCCATCGCACCCGCCTTCACCTCTGCACCCCCTCCAATGTCTCAAGGTGCTCCCCTACTGCTAAGGGGTCTTCTGGGCATCACTTATTTATTTCAGCCTTCATGCTGGCCTCCAAGATCATCTGCGACGACACTTACTCGAACAAGTCCTGGTGTATCATCGGTCAAGGCATGTTCGCTCTCCAGGAGATTTACCAGATCCTCCAATGTCTCAAGGTGCGCTCCCCTGCTGCTAAGGGTCTTCCGGGCACCGCTTATTTATTTCGGCCTTCATGCCGGCTTCCAAGATCATCTGCGAGGACACCTACTCGAACAAGTCCTGGTGTATCGTCGGTCAAGGCATGTTCGCTCTCCAGGAGATTTAGCAGATCCTCCAATGTCTCAAGGTGCGCTCCCCTGCTGCTAAGGGTTCCTTGGGCATCGCTTATTTATTCAGCCTTTATGCCAGCCTCCAAGATCATCTGCAACAACACTTACTCAAACAAGTCCTGGTGTATCGTCGGTCAAGGCATGTTCGCTCTCCAGGAGTGCAAGATGTGCTTGTATCTGGAGTGGCAGTTGAACATTGATCCCTCCACCTTGCATGACTTTGAGAGTCGCGTTCGCCATGATTTCGCTGGCCCATGGCCATACCCGACAGTTGTGCTCTTGCCCCTTCCCCATTTTCCCACAGTGCGAACCCTATTCCGAGCAGCTCCATTCCTTCATTTACCACTTGTGTTTCTCTTTCAAAGGATGCACCTGTTGTCCCAAGCCCACCAATCGCATACTCCTCCTTGTCCTCATCCTCTACCTCACCAGCGTCATCAGTGTTGCCCCAAACGCCTCCCATTTCCTCGTTTGCCACTCGCATCTCTTCCAAAAGTCACAACCATCATTCCAAGCCCACCAATTGTGTCCTTACACTCACACTCACACTCACTTCCATTGCTCATTATCTCGCTCACCCGCCCTCCACTGCTGCTTTGCCTCACCAAAGGACACCGCCGGAGCACCCGTCGCCGCCCATTCATAGGCTACATGCCCTCCCTCCCTTTCGTTTTCCTATCACAAATTTCTATTTCTTTGTGCGCACGCGCTGTCGCTTTCAGCTGTCTCTTTCTTCTCGTTACCACCTCTTTCTATGTCTTGTATTTGTAAGGACCCTCAGTCCTTACACCAGGAGCCCCGGCTCTCGGACGGTGGGGCAAAGTCATCATTTGGGGTGGGACACATTTGAAAAGTGGGTATCCAAATTAGGTAGATTGTATACAACAAGTTTTCGTTTACTGTGTCACGTGACCTGCTTACATGAATCACTACCTGAGATGGCTTGTTAAACCGCGAGACTGTGCACGTGATACGTCATGTGATGTCACGTGATGTCACGTGACGTGTTAGGGGGGGGGTTGAGCAAGGCCAGTTCAGTAAAGGCCTCATGACGCTCACAGACACACCACACAGGAAGACATTAGTATCAGTAACATGGGGGAACGGGAATTAAACTGGTCGCTGCGTAATCTGAAGCTACTGTACACATCCCAAACCTGAGCGCTGAGTGCTGAGCACCGCGGTCCCAGTTCCCAGCCTGCCGGTACCCGGCTTCGTCTCGTACCGATTATCCGGTCGATCTGGTTCTAATTGAATCGGTCCCAGCCCGTCTCAGCCATCTCGACCTGACCACGTTAACCAAGTCATGTGTGCCGGGCGTCTCATAGAACGAAAAGTGTTGATTCGCTACATACACGAGGCAGGGCACATATCCCCAGCCTGAGAAACGTGGTCCTCGTGGACCGAACGGCTCGCGCTGTGTGATGGACATCGCGAATGCACCGGCAGGGCACCGGACCATTATGGGGGTACACAGGAGAAGAGTGGGTTCAAGTTGCGTAGTAGCCTGACTCGGACTCGGAGTACTACATACGTACGGACAGTATTGGTTGCGGTCGAGAAACGTGACCTTCTGCATCACGTGAGTATACTGCCAACCGGTTGGATCATCGATCAGCTCAGATAGGCCCGCTTGCAGTCACGATCATACTCAGCGGCCGGGCTCCTGTTAAGTTTCTTTTCTCTGTGACCGCTGCTCCGCACCGTGGCCACAGTCTCAGAAGTGTGGGGTGATTTATTCGGTTAACCTTCATCCGCTTCGCTTGGTAGCATTGTACAATTCGCGCTAACACGATACACGCGGCACATTGATATGGTGTCCCAGAGTGCCTCTTCTATTATACTTTGGGGTCAAGTTCGGGGTGTCATTAAAAATACTGTCGTTCACGTATTCTCACCCACTCAAACTTCCTCTTCTCCCAAATGCGTCCCCATCTGTCTGCCAAAGTCATTGAGATACGCTCTAATTGCAAGTCTTATTTGTTCAAGGCGGTGCACAAGATCCGAACCTCGGAGACCCAGATCAGTAGGGGCATTTTATTTCATTGTTCACCTTTTCTCATGAAGCCAAGACGAAGCCCACCGGAGTCCGTTACTTAGTTGCATGACAATAGCACTCTACCAGTTTTCTTACACATCACATCCGAGTCTTCCAATGCGTGTAGCTGTGTTAACGTTGTAGGGCAAGTTGTTGTATTTTGTGGGTCCAATACGTACATTGAACAAGGCGACAGAATGTAAGTTACGTCAACGTGTTACAGTAACTGTAAACAACGCGAACCGGGTCGATCCGTCTCCAAATGAAGACAGCTTGCCTATTTCATCTCTTTACGCGTGGCACGCGGTCATGACGCCAGTGGTTCAACGTTCAACGTTCAACGTTCAGTACGTTCAATCCCACAACACAGTCGCTTTTGTCCTAGAATGATCAATAGGTACTTGTATCAGGTCTTCCCTGTCTCACTTCGGGTCGATTGTCATCGTATGTCTTGCGCGTCTAACACGGTTGCTTTCTCTCTGGGAATTTTCGGCGGCTATCTGTCACGGTCTGAACCTTGGTTTGTAGATAAGACGTCCCAGTCGTAATTTCAGTCATGTGCTGTGCAAATTTTTCGTTGGTCACGGTGCCAGCACGATGTCCGCAACAGGCTGAACATAGACTGGGGCACAGTGGGCACCATATAATAGACTTTCGGAGTGCCTTTTCCTTCACTTGAGGTCTTCCTATTATACCCCCGCAACGCCGTACCATCCTTCTTCGACTGCCCACATGCCGCAAATTCCCCCTTCTTCTGCCTCTTCCGCCAGCTTTGAGGAGACCTTCAGGGTTTCTTTGGAAGCGTACAGAAATAAGACAAAGAAAGACATCGCCTCCCATCCCCTAGCCGCGCAGCTGAAGTCCTGCGACTCTCCCAGTGCCATTCTCGACCTTCTCCAAGCCCAAGCCAAGGCATTCGATAAATCTCAAAGTGCAGACGAAAATTTGACAAAATGGCTGGATCCAACTGTCAACGTCTTGTGCAAATTCTCCGCGGTCCTAGGCGACGCAGTTGCGATGGTATTTGCTAGAGGTTAAGTTTGCGCGGGATCTACCCCCTGACATGTGTGACAGGTATTCCCACCCGCGAGTGCGATTTTTACTGGAATCGGTGTTCTCCTCCAGGTGAGCATCATCGTTGACCTGGCGTGTGGGTGTTGGTAACGCACATACCTCTTAGGCGATTAAGGACGTCCGTGATAGCCAGGATTCTATCGTTACCCTCTTTGGCCGTATCGGAAATTTTTTTAAGCGCCTCGAGGAATATATAGAGGTCCAACCGACCGCAGCTATGATGGACGTCATCGTGAAGATAATGGTTGAAGTTCTCTCGATCCTTGGGATCGTGACGAAGGAGATCGGGCAGGGACGAATGAGTATGTCGTTTCATGTTGATTTATCTGCAAGGATCGACCTTCGTCCAGAGAAGTATCTCAAGGAAATAGTTGGAAGGAGGGATGTCGAGGACGCTCTAGTAAGGCTAGACAAATTGACGCAAGAGGAGGCTCGCATGGCGGCAATAGAAGCCATGAAGATCGCTCGTGACATTAACGATAGGACGAAGGACGTGGACGAGAAGGTGGAAGGCGTTGACGAGAAGATACATAGCATCAGTACGAAGCTGGATGGCATCGACGTCAAGGTGCAAGGCGTTGGTGACAAAGTGCAGGGTGTTAACGACAAAGTCAGTGCGGCCATCGAGGGTGAGGTATCCCTGCTTAGTCAGCTCATTATATCCTGACATTTTGCTAGGCGGAAAGGAGACAAAAGCGGCGATCCAACAGGTGGCAATTGAAGTGAGCGATCTACACCGTTCGTGATCTCACAACCTCCCACCTGGCGAGCACGTAAACTTACGGTCAGAGTTCTTACAGGGCGTGGAGTACGCCAAGACCTCCAAGATTGGATCTCTCCCCCCGATCCGTCCATCAATTATGTCACCGCGTGCGATGCACACCACAAGAATACCGCAACCTGGTGCACGCAAGGCAACACCTTCGCCGATTGGAAAGCGTCCGGTTCCTTGTTGTGGATTCACGGAAAACGTATATATCCCTTTGCCCCTTTGGTTTTAATTACCGCTGATGGAACCCTTGATTCGTAGCTGGCTCTGGGAAGAGCATTCTTAGGTGCGTTACACTCTAACGAGTTGTGTCCCAATTGAACTTACATGCTCGACAAGTTCCGTGATTATCCGAGATATCAAGGATGGCTCGGGTTCCATGGCCTACTTCTATTTCGATTTCGGGGACACAAGAAAGCAGGACTCCCGTGCACTTATTATCGTCCCTTCTTGTCCAACTCTCGAATCAATCTGATCAATTTTGTGACGTTCTCCGCGGATTATACACGGAGCATCAAGGCGGATTCCAGCAACCGACCAACGCCTCACTTCTTCGATGTCTCAAAAGCATGCTCACGATCGCCGGACCAAGACCCGTCTACCTCGTAATGGATGCTCTCGACGAGTGTCCCAAAAATTCCGGTGTGCCGTCGCCACGTGAAAAGGTCCTGGAGTTGGTGAAAGAACTTGTCGAGCTTCGCCTTCCACATCTGCGCTTATGTATCACAAGTCGTCTAGAGTTCGACATCTGCACAGTGCTTGAGTCTTTGAAATCTCATCAACTATCCCTTGATGACGAAAGTGGACAAAAGCAGGACATTATCAATTACGTCACTTCTGTCGTTCGGTCCGACAGATGGAAGAAGAGGTGGCAAGATAAAGAAAAGGATCTGATTATCGAGAAACTCGCAGAGAAAGCCAGTGGGATGTAAGGCCATCTTCGAAGGCTCATAATCGTACCACAATCTCATTCTATTACACAGGTTTCGATGGGTTGTCTGCCAACTGGAGGTTCTGCGGAGGTGTGACCCTGCGAATGTGCGTCGTGTCCTCGAAGAATTGCCCAAATCACTGGACGAGACATACGAGCGCATCCTGAAAGGGGATCAACAAGGCGGACTGGGAGTACGCGTATCGACTTTTGCAATGTCTCACGGTAGCCGTTCGGCCACTTCGGGTCGAGGAGCTCGCAGAAGTGCTTGCGGTCGACTTCAACCCCGGAGAGATCCCGGAATTGAACGCGGATTGGCGCTGGGAAGATCAAGAAGAGGCCGTGCTGTCGGCGTGTTCCAGTTTGGTGGCCGTAATCACCGACAATGGCTCCCGCGTTGTTCAGTTCTCGCATTTCTCCGTGAAAGAATTCCTGATCTCGGATCACCTCGCGAGTTCAAGTTCTAAGTTTCACATCTCCCTCGACCCTTCCCACGCGACTCTTGCCCAAGCTTGTCTCTGCGTCCTACTCCGCTTGGACGGCCAAACCAATGAAGACAACAAGTCCAAACCTCTCGTTCCGTATGCCGCCGAATACTGGGTCAAGCACGCCCAATCCGCGAACGAGGAACTAGGCATCACGGACACAATGTATCATTTCCTTGACTTGGACAAGCCGCATTTCTCGGCATGGGTCCGAATGCAGGGCCTAAACGACCTCTTGAGGTTTTCCGCGTCTGAACAGCCGAGAGCTGTGCCACCTCCGGCAGCTCCGTTATACTTCGCCGCAGAGAGTGGATTCCGTGGTCTAGTGGAGCGTATGGTAGTCAAGTATTCAACGCATCTGAACATCTGGGGTGGCGTATATGGTACTCCGTTACACGCGTCGGTACTCGGCGGACACATCAAGGTCGCACAGTTTCTGGTTACGCGTGGCGCCGACGTACATGCCCGGTCCGCAGACAATTGGACTCCGCTGCACCTTGCGTCGCAAGAGGGACACCTCGACGTCGGGAAGTGGTTGCTCAACGACCATCACGTGGATGTAGACCCCCGACAAGCGAAAGGTTGGACTCCACTGCACATGGCGATGCCCAATGGGCGCCTCGAGGTTGCTCGGTTACTACTCGAACACGGTGCCGAAGTCAATTCCCAGGATCACGACGGACGTACCCCATTGCACTACGCATCGTGGAAGGGACACCTTGACGTTGTGGATTTATTACTAGACCGCGGTGCGGATGCGCGTATACAGGACAACAGTGGAAGCTCTCCGTTGTATTTCGCAGTGACCAGCAGGCAACTCGACATTGCTCGGATACTGTTGGAGCACAAGGCGGAGGCAAATTCTCGGGACGACTTCGGACGTACTTTCTTACACTGCGCAACAGCACAAGGACACGACGACGTTGTTCGGTTTTTCCTGGACCTCCATGCGGATGCGAATCCGCGCGACAGGGTTGGGGACACTCCGTTGCATTTGGCAGCGTCCAATAGGAACCTCGAGGTTACTCGGATACTACTTGAGCACAACGCGGAGGTCAATGCCCGGAACGACGAAGGATCTACGCCATTACACAAAGCATCGGATGGAGAGCCGGACGTTGTACAGTTACTGCTAGACTACAATGCAGATATGTATGCGTACGACAGCAGCGGATACACTCCACTGCATATCGCATCTGCTACCGGGAGCTTCGAGGTTGCTCGGACACTATTCGAGCACGTCAGGAAAAACCTCCCGGAGTGATAGTAATTGATAGTAATTGGCACTAAGGCCATCGTAATTTCAATAATCCCCGCTACTTTAAATATGAAAAAAAAAAAAGCAATTCTCAGTAAGTTTTTCCTGGTACACGTTGCGGAGGTCGACGCCCGAAACGCAAGGATTTACCGCATTACACCTTGCGTCGAGGGAAAGAGAGCTTGACATTGTACAGTTGTTGTTGGACCGCCATGTGGATAACACCGTCGGGATTAGTCAAAATTTGTTTTTGATGATTCTTCATGACAAAAAACCGCCTAAAACGGCTGAAACCACTTAAGTGTAAAATTTCCTCATTCCTCCTCTTTTGAAAACCATCAGGATCTGCACGTGATCCGTCCCAAACTCACGACTTGAATACCCCAGCCCTAAGCCGCAAGGTTATCAGTGTCACTCCGTCGCAGAAGCTATGAAGAAGTGAAGAAGGACGCACCGCTCTTAATCGATGCACGCTTTGGAATGGGTAGATCCATTTACATGCGTCCTCTTGGGGCGCTGAAGATGGTTTGGCCGGACCGAATTGCGCACAACCCACGCCAGCCCTGCTGCAGAGACAGAGCATAAGCAGATAGTGGAAGAGCAGATGCAGCACGAGTACACAAGCCGCAGTGTGTGTCGATCCGGTTCAAGGTTTTCGAATGGCCCGTCGGAATCATCGAGGTTCTGACGAGCGCGGGTGTGCTTACTGTATGGGATACCCTTGTCATACGCTCGAAACCGCCAATTCCACCACACCTGCAACTGGAGCACAAGGCTTTTCCCCGTGCCCTGCGCGACATCACTTCGTACCTGACAAACCTCGAGGCAGTCTAACGAGCCTCGAGGCTCTCTTACTATAATTTAGATACCGGACTGTTCATGTATATAAGGATATGGTCCTCCACTCGAAAATATGCCATCCTGCACCCTCTCCCTTCAAGCTCCTGCTGAGCTTATTCATGTATTCCTGCGCACTCTCCCTGAGCCTATCTCGCTGATAGTATTCCTCGTGTCTACAAGACAGTGACAGGTCATTCACGTGCGACTTCCAAATGAGGTAGCTCGCTTATCTCGCCTCACTGCTTGCCACGGGGAACGCTGCCAGTGGAACGCTGACTGATGAATCGCTGTTTGTCACGGTGGTCAGGTTCAATTTCGTACTTGCATCTATCCTGGAGAAACCAACAAATATGGATATCATGTCGGCCCCGAGAGTCTGTTGCACCTCGAGCAGAATGTGATCGTGAGTGTTGCGCGTCTATCATGGGTGGAGGGCACCCTGGGAATATTAGGGCGGCTATCTGTTGTCCACGAGGCGTCCAAGCCGTAATTCCTGTGCTGTGCGAATCAGTGCCCTTTCCCATCCCAGCGCGATCTTCCCGTTATCCGTTAAGCATCCACCCAGGCTCCTTCAACTACCACGATGTCCCAAGTTCCATCTACTAGCACGTCTTCTACAGACTTTGAGACGATCTTCCGAGCTGCTTTGGAGGCGTACAACAAGCAGACAAAGAAAGACATCGCCTCCCATCCCCTAGCCGTCCAGCTGCAGTCCTGCGATTCCCCCGGTGCGATTCTCACCGTGCTTCGGGCCCAAGTCCAGGCGTTCGATCAATCTCGGAGCGCAGATGAAAAGTTGACAAAGTGGCTGGATCCCACTGTAAATGTCTTGTACGCTTTCTCTGCGACCATCGGAAGCGGTGTTGCGCTGGTACATTGAGAGACGTCAATTCACTCGAGATATACCTTCTGATGTACGTGGCTACAGATATTCCCACCTTCGAATGCGATATTTGCTGGGATCGGCGTCCTCCTCCAAGTGAGCATCTTTCTTGGCCTGGCATGTGAGCTATCGTGACAGATACATTGCTTAGGCCGTTAAGGACGTCCGCGCTAGCCAAGATGCCCTTGTAGACCTCTTTGGCCGCATCGAATCCTTTTTTCAGCGGCTCGAGGCATACATAGAGATCCGACCGACGGCAGCCATGACGGACGTCATCGTTAAGATCATGGTCGAAGTTCTCTCGATCCTTGGGATCGTGACGAAGGAGATCGGGCAGGGAAGAATGAGTATGTCCTTCCACATTGATTCATATGCATAAATCGACCTTCATGTAGAGAAGTATATCAAGAAGCTAGTTGGAAGGAAGGATGTTGAGGATGCGCTCCTGAGGCTCGACAAGTTGACGCAAGAGGAGGCCCGCATGGCAGCAGTAGAGGCCCTAAAAATCACCCGTGGTATTGACAACAAAGTGGAGGGCATAGATAACAAGGTCGGAGGCGTCGATGAGAGGGTACAGAGCGTTGATACGAAAGTGGTGGGTATCGACGAGAGTGTGCAGGTCGTCGACGACAAAGTACAGGTTGTCGGTCACAAGGTGCAGGGCGTGGACGACAGAGTACAAGGCGTAGACAACAGAGTACAAGGTGTGGACGACAAAGTACAGGGCATGGATGACAGAGTGAGGGGCGTTGACGACAGATTGAAAGGCGTTGACGGCAAAGTCGACTTAATCATGGACGGTGAGTGACGCCTAGAATCCCGGACTAGATCCTAACCCTTTTAACTCGACTAGGTGGAGAGGGGACCAGAGTAGCGCTCCGACAGGTGGAAAATCAACTCGGCGACCTACTCCGTTCGTGATCTCCTAACCTCACCACTGCTAACTACTCAACCTTAAGCGCTCTTGCAGGGGACGGATTACGCCAAGACCTTCGAAAATGGATCTCCCCTCCGGATCCGTCTGTTAATTTCATCACTGCGTGCGATGTTCATCATGAAGGTACTGCAACCTGGTGCACGCAAGGAAATACCTTCATTCGTTGGAAAGCGTCTGGTTCCTTGCTGTGGGTTCACGGAAAGCGTACATATCTCATTACCCTCTAAGTCATTATTGCCGCTAATGACCTCCTGGTTCTATAGCTGGCTCTGGGAAGAGTATTCTTAGGTGTGTTACCCCCGACGAGTCGTTTCCCTATTGAACTTATACATTGACAAGCTCTGTGATCATCCGTGATATTGAGGCCATGTCCAAAGCCGGGTCCGCTTCCTTGGCCTATTTCTACTTCGATTTCAAGGACAAAGGAAAACAGGACTTCCGCGCTTTTCTATCATCCCTTCTTGTCCAACTATCCGATCAGTCAGATATATTCTGTGATGCCCTTTTCTCCTTGTACTCGGCACACAAAAAGGGATCAGAACAACCAACTAACGACTCACTTGCCAAATGCCTCAAAAACATGCTTATGGTCGCGGGACAAGTGCCGATCTATCTTATCATGGATGCTCTCGACGAGTGTCCCAATGACTCAGGCATTCCATCGTCGCGTGAAAAGGTCTTGAAGATTCTGGAAGAGCTTGTCGAGCTTCGCTGTCCAAATCTGCGCCTATTTGTCACGTGTCGTCCAGAGTTCGACATTCGTACCGCACTCGAGCCTTTGGCAACTCACCAAATATCCCTCCACGACGAAAGCGGACAAAAGCAGGATATTATTGATTACGTTACTTCTGTCGTTCGCTCGGACCGAAGGATGAAGAAATGGCGAGACGACGATAAGGGTGTAGTTATCGAGAAACTGGCAGAGAAAGCGGATGGCATGTAAGGCTATCTTCGAATCCTCACGACTCAACGATTGTCTCATCATCGCGTGCTCTCGCGCAGGTTTCGATGGGTTTTTTGCCAATTAGAGGTTCTGCGGCACTGTTTCCCGACCAGTGTGCGTCGTGTCATCGAGGAATTACCCGAGTCACTGGACGAGACATACGAGCGCATACTAAAGGGGATCAGCAACGCGAACCGAGAGCACGCGTATCGACTCTTGCAATGTCTCATGGTAGCCGCTCGTCCGCTCCGTGTCGAGGAGCTCGCGGGGGTACTCGTAGTAGACCTCAAGGCTGGAGGGATCCCGGAATTGAACGCGGATTGGCGCTGGGAAGACCAAGAAGAAGCAGTGTTGTCGGCCTGTTCCAGTTTGGTGTCCGTAATCAACAACGACGACCACCGAGTTGTTCAGTTCTCGCATTTCTCCGTAAAAGAATTCCTGACATCGGATCGTCTCGCAAGTTCTATTGAAGAGATGTCCCGGTTTCATATTCCTAACGAGCCTGCACACGCGATGCTTGCTCAGACTTGTCTTGGCGTCTTATGCCACCTGGACAACCACACCGACACAGACAGAATCGCGAAGATTCCTCTGATTCGATATGCTGTTCAATATTGGGAGGAGCATGCCCAGGTCGAAATGTGGAAACGTACATCACGGACGAAATGGATTATTTCTTTGACATGGACAAGCCACATTTTTCAGCATGGGCCCGAATACGAGGCCTAGATGAGAGCTTGACAGTTTTCAGGTTTGGATGTCCAATAGCTGTGCTACCTTCGGCAGCTCCCTTATACTTCGCTGCACATTGTGGGTTCCGTGGTCTAGTGGAACGCCTGATAGTCAAGCATCCACAACACGTAAACCTTTGGGGTGGTTCATGCGGCACCCCATTGCATGCGTCGGTGCTGGAGGGGCATATTGAGGTTGCTCAGTTACTGTTTGCGCGCGGCGCTAACATAAATTCCCGCTGCGCGGACAACCACACTCCACTGCACATTGCTTCCTACAAAGGTCGTCTTGAGATTGGGAAGTGGCTGCTGGACCACGGTGCAGACGTAAACTCCCAGGCAAACCGCCATGGAGAAGACGGCTGGACTCCACTCCATTCTGCAGCTTTCAATGGACATCTCGAATTTTGTCGGATACTACTTCAGTGCAATGCGGAGGTCAATCCCCGGAATGTAGATGGATATACCCCATTTCTCAGAGCGTCAAAGCGTGGAAACCCTGACATTGTGCGGATTCTGCTGGACCACAACGCGGATGTGCACGTGCACGACAACTGGGGAAACACTGCACTGCATCTCGCAGCGTCCCATGGTCACCTCGAGGTTGCTCGAATACTACTCGAACACAATGTGGAGGTCAATTCCCGGAATAATCACGGATCTACCCCATTTCTCAAAGCATCGGAGAGCGGATACCCCGACATTGTACAGCTATTGCTAGACCACAACGCGGATGCGGATGCCCACGACAACGATGGAAACACTCCATTGCATTTGGCAGCGGCCAGTTGGAACTTCAAGGCTATTCAGATACTACTTAATGGCAATGCGGAGGTTAATGCCCGGAATTACCACGGATCCACCCCATTTATCAAAGCATCAGGGGGAAGAATCCCTGATGTTGTGCGAATATTGCTGGACCACGACGCGGATACCCATGTGCGCGACAACAGCGGAAACACTCCACTGCATTTCGCAGTATCCAGTGGGAGCCTCGAGATATCTCGGATACTACTTGACCTTAATGCGGAGGTCAATTCCCGGAATGATGAAGGATCGACCCCATTACATCGAGCATTAGACGATCTTTTTTATGAATACCCAGACGTTGTGCGGTTATTGCTGGACCACGGTGCAGATGCAGATGTGCGCGACAACAGGGGAGATACCCCACTGCATTTGGCGGCCTCCCGCGGAAAACTCGAGGTTTCTCGGATACTACTCGAGCGCAGTGTGAAGGTTGATTCCCGCAATGACGACGGGTCTACCCCATTTCTCAGAGCATCATCGGCCCTGGGGGATTTTAATGATAAAATCCCTGACGTCGTGCGGTTATTGCTGGATCACGACGCTGATGTGAATGCGCACGACAACAAGGGGAACACTGCACTGCATTTCGCAGCGTCCAAAGGGAGCTTCGAGGTTGCTCGAATACTACTCGAGCGCAATGTGGGTGTCAATTCCCGGAATGACGAAGGGTCTACCCCATTGCACCAAGCATCGCGGCAGTCACGGGATGAACGCCTTCAAGTCGTGTGGTTGTTACTGGACCATGGTGCAGATGTGTGTGTGCGCGACAATAACGGCAACACTCCACTGCATTTCGCCGCGGCCGGTGGCAACCTCAAGGTTGTTTGGTTACTACTTCAACTTAATGCAGAGGTCAATTCCCAGAATGGCGAAAAATCGGCCCCATTACATCAAGCATCGCGTTATGGGGGTGGAGACATTAATACAAGATACCTAGATGTTGTGCGGTTATTGTTGGAATATGGTGCGGATGTTCTGGTGCGCGATATTGACGGGAAGACTGCATCCGATGTAGCCTGTGGCCCGTATCAACAGGACATTGTACAAATGCTATTCGAGCACGCCGCGGCATGAACAATCGAGATGGGGTATAGTATCTATGTTTGACTTGGTGACGTGTGCCAATGTAAAGGTGACGATTATTCAGCTTGTTCACCGTACAATATTGACTTTTGCTATAGTGATTCACCGAAACCCACTGTGATGCGGCAACAGCGTGTGTAGTATATGAAATGTAGCTACTAAAATTGATGTGACGATCTGATTACTGTAATGGTCATTTGAGAGTGGTTCCTGGGTATAGTAACAGTCGGGGGCGCATTGAACTTGAAAGCTGTAGGGCAATGCTGGGGGCACGTGATAGGTTTGAAGTATTCCTCGTCAGCGCCACTCTATGGCGTGCATCCCGAACCTGTCCACCACCGTAATTGATTGCATGGACGGTGGTCTCCGCGCTTTAGCTGGCTTACCTTTATAACCGAGCCATTCTATAAGCTTGGATAATGCAACAGCAGACTAACGACGGAAAACGCGAAGCAACAATGTTTCGCTTGGTACAGTGCAGATTACTCCCCAGGTACCAGAATACGGCACTCCCTCCCTTATGCGGTCGTACGAAGACCACGAAGTCACTGCAAGGGGTTTTCCGACGCATAATGGTGGCTGTACCAGCACTACCTGTTCATAGTATTTCGAATCACTGTGTTCTGGAGCTAAGGGTCTCTACTTGATGCCTGTAAGTAGTGTCTAGAGGGTTGAAAGCCTTGCTAACGACTCTTGCACCTCTTGGGGGCTTTCGGAGCAAAGCTATGACATCATCCGAAGACTGGATTAGAGTTCGGTACCTGCTTCTCAGAGATTGAGATCTATTGATATCTGGAATGCGTATCTTGGCCGAAAAATATCTAGTTGAAAGGCAGGATGTTCTCAGTAGCGTTATATGCGACATACCTTCTTTCCCCTTTTGTTCTTGCTTTTGCTGATCCCGCGTGAGTACTGCATGCTATGTATTTATGGATGCTCCGTTGCGTCGATGGCACTGTAGATTGCGGACGGAAGGGCAGGGCTCTGAGTGATCTGTATCACACAGCAAAAGGCCGCATTGTGAGCTATTATATAAACTTGAAGAATAATTAGCGAATGTACTCGCCGGAAAATTCCATCCAGCTCGCGGACGGACATTGGGTCGAGGGTTACATAAGCATGCTCTACTACTATGTATATCTCCCCGATTGTGGGATTGGCCCAGCCTCATGAGATGTGCAAAGGTCTTCCCAATTACTATACTTATCGACTCTGCTTATGACTTGAATTGTCTGGAGGTCCTCGCGGGAACTCTCCTAAATTCAGCTCAAGCTTCGGTGCTAATACAGTCTGTCTCAACAGTCTGCAAACTAGTACGTGACCTAGGCTTGTCTCTCCCGGGCCGCACCAGATAGTACGCTCGATACCGTAAAATCCTGGCTTGACTCGGAATACCACAGCATTCCCTCCTCGTTCGTCCCTCTGGCATATGGCAGAAACACACTAGTGTTCAATGGCGTGTATGTGACTTAAAAAAACGCTCTCCTCGGCCATCATATCAGCTCTACAGGCATGTCAAGACGAATGAGACCATTGTCCACACGGTTCGTTACGCGCTTCCCTTGGTGCTGCGCGACCATGTGCGGACTGGCGCCGACCTACTTTGCCTCCCCGCCCGCATAGTGGGAGAGTGGGAGATACTGCGCAAGCACTCTGATGGGGCACCAGCAGGGCTGGAAAACTAGAAGCCTGCATCGGAGGTGCCCATGGCCATGCTGTCGAGTTGCAACGATGATGGTAAAACCTCGCCGACGTTCTCGCGCTGGTTGTACAACACATTCACCTACGCAGCCGCTGCGAACGAACCAACAACGGGTGATACGACCTGACTCGTCCCAACTCCGAGCCGAACTTCGACATCCAGTACGCTGTGGCCGGATCGACTTCCTGTACATCTTTTAAACCGCTCCGGCCCTGGGTCGTCGCGCACGGACGACTGGTTTCCTCAACCTGGCTCAGATGCATCATGAGCCAACCGAGCCTTCCGTCGGCGATCACCACGAGAAGTGCATCCCGAGAGAACATGCAAGGTACGTTGCAACCCGTTCGCGCAGCTCGGCGTGCGCGGCGTCAGGATCCTCGCGAATGGCAACTTCGGCATTCGGCAAAGAAGGCTGTGTTGAAACCAACGGAACGGCTCCGTTCGGTTTATGCCAGTTGTCTTCCGCAACCTTGGACGTGTTGCGTTAATTATCCTCGGGTTTGGGAAGTGCATGTATGGGTCGCCCGGTGACTCCCACGCCATCACGCCCTTTTCTCGCCAGGTCCTCTGTGTTACTTCCGTGGAGCCGGGACGACGGGCTAACAAGCCGGAGATTCGCGGCGAGCCCTTTCTGGGCGCAGCTTTTCGAACTACTTTCAGCGCGTGGGTTACAAAAACCGCAGGCCGCGCCCACCTTCATCTGGAACCTCGGCAACCGAAATCAAGGCCTCTACGAGTGCGTTCGCCTCCTCGACCCCCGTGATTCGTGCTGCGCTACTGGCCCCAGCATCCCCAACATCTCCGCGCGCAGGCTATCGGATTCCGGACCTTCCTCATGGCGTCGAGGTAGTCACATCCGGCACAAGCGGCCCCGTGCGTCTCTCCTCCTCCATCTCATTTGGGTCGTCTATCCTCGAGCACCCAGCTGACCGCAAATGTACAGATCGTGGCAAGCATAATATCACTGCTCGATGGCTACTCGCTTTTCCCCCCTCGGCTTCCTCAACCCCCTGGCCGTATGACAGTGGCTCTGTGGTCCTCAATGACATCGTGGTTGGTTCGAAACCGGGTTGCCACAAGATGGATTCTCCTCCAATGCTGGATAGGGTCCTGTGAGTTCCGCTGGACTTATTGCTTCTTCACTCTCGACGTTGACTTACTCTGTGCTTCATAGTTTGGGTCTTGGGACGCCTGATTTCGACCTAATTTGGACATACCTCATATTTGAGCGCTTTTGAGCAGTAGAGCTTACATTTTCGAACTCAACAAACGAGTTGGTCAGGGGGATGGCGCCAGATTGAAAACACGTTACGCACTCGCCAATGCAAAGCCAAGGTCGAAACCCGCATCCCAAGACACTCAGCCTCAAATGTAGTTCGACTCGTTACGCGTTGGCACAAAACGCACCCTATCAACTTGAGCCACTCCCGATCCCGAGCGTGGGGATATCTTATATTGAAAGGGTTCGGGACGATTTGGATCTCATACCCATTTGATACTAGAGTAACCATGTAGTAGTGATACATAGTGTACAAAAGAAAACAAAAATGCAGGCCAGTCCTTTGGTTAGTAAGTACTCTTATATTTGGATCTTACCGTACGAGTGCTGTACCAAGAGGCCATGCTGTATCCAACAACTATGAGCTCTGAGCCGTTGCCATCAACGACCCTTTCTTCTTTCTGAATCCTTCAACTCGAACTATTTCTCTCTCGCTACAGTGACCCGTTCGGCTATGTTGCCACGCTTATCGTTATCGAGTCAGTAGCGCGTCTATCCAAGCGTCTATCATCCTCACCCAGATCACCCGAATATCTGCAATACACGTGGCTGTGCCCTGTCCCGCCTCGAGTTTTCTCCGTTGAAAAAATTACGGTCACAGATCATCTACTTTTCCCCCCCTTCCTAACCCGAGCCGACACCTTACGGCTACACCATGTCCCATCCCCTCTCGCGAGCGCCTCTTCCTCGAACTTCGAAACTATCTTCAAAAACGCCTTCAATGCCTACAAAAAGCGAACGGGGCAGGACATCACATCTCATCCCTTAGCCGCCTGGCTCAACACATGCAACTCTCCCGATGCAATTCTTGCCGTCCTTAGAGCCCAAGTTCAGGAGTTTGACCAGTCTCGGAGAGATGATGAGAGGTTGACAAAGTGGCTCAACCCAACCGTAAATGTCCTTTACGCGCTCTCTGCTACACTCGGTGAAGGCGTTGGATTGGTGAGTCTCGGAATGTTGCCTCGTTCGAGAACTGGGCTCTCATATTCGTCTTCTAGGTGTTCTCGCCCGCCAAGGTGATATTTGCTGGAATCGGAGTTCTACTCTTGGTAAGCATTATCGTTGACCCCACTCTATGGCCCACTATGACAGCTCGATCATTCAGGCGTCCAAGGACGTTGCTGCTAGCCACGACGCTCTCATTGACATCTTCGAACGCATTGAGAACTTCTTCAAACGGCTCGAGACCTATACAGAAGTTCCACAGACGACAGCTATGACGGACGTTATCGTGAAAATTATGGTCGAGGTGCTGTCTATCTTCGCGATAGCGACAAAGGAGATAAAACAAGGGCGAGCGAGTACGTTATTCGCAAGTCATACCCTGATTTGATCTCATTAGATTTTATTCAGAGAAATTCTTCAGAAGCTAGTAGGAAGAAGAGATATTGAGGACGCGCTGGAGAGACTTGACAGATTGGACACAAGAAGAGGCCCGGATGGCGACTGCAGAGGTCCTGAGGCTTACTCAGAACGTTGGTGACAGGGTGAAGG
>WTXK01000316.1:0-55000 GCA_025769895.1 Lactarius psammicola
GGTAAAAGAGCATGACAGGAGGCGTCGTCGTAGCCCCGACTATGTCAACATCAGAACCGGGAAAAAAAATAAGGAGAGACAGTGCGAATAGTTACGCACCGCATAGGTCGGGTCGCTAGACCATGCAAAAACCTCTGGCATGGCGTTCTCCCCCTCGTCGGGGTCTCCCTCACTTTCCACCGCGTGGTAGCCGGGTCGATGCGTCCGGGTGTGGGGGGGAGGCGCGTATTGTGTACAGGGGACTTGGGCGGACTAACCCGAGCTCTGAGAGCGCGCGGGAGGTTAGGGTGACGAGTCAGTCTTGGGAACGCTATCAAGGAAAGTTGGTGGTTTGTTGTCGACAACAGAGTCGACGCACATCCTGATAAGAGGAGGAACCCACATACGGTATTACATCCCGTCCTCCTCCTCCCGAAGGTCCAACAGCCTATGATCCGGATGAGCGGACAACTTGACGAGTCTGTTTCTTGCTCTATTACCGTTCGCCTGCGTCTTGTACTTCGATGATGAGTGGTGTTTGTGATGCCATGGACGATGGATAGGGGTATGCAGTGTTGCGCGGCTATGAGTCGTCACGGGTACCAGTGCTGACGGGGACCGCAGGTCGGTGGTTCTTAGTCGTGGTTGAGATCTTGAGAGATGGTAATCTAGTTGGTTGGGGGCAGTTTTCAGTCACGATTTGCACATCTACAGCTCGGTCGATTACCGACATTCTGTATCGGTCCTGGACAACGGTGGGAACCGGTGATGCCCGTGCGGGCTAGGCAAGTCCCGTGGCAAGCGGACAGCGCGTGCCAGTGTTTACCTCAACGCTTGACTCGTACACCACCCTCACCTCAAAGATATTAGAATCTACAGAAGACTCTCGTATTGCTTGTGTGGCCCTTGAATTAAATATGGAGCGTCAACACATGATATTGAATTCGTGAGTAAATACCCGCTGATCCGTGACTCCTCGACCAAATGACCCGTCATGGTGATCCCAGTCCGGATCCCTCGGGATCGGAAAATCCTGGAATAGGGTACGCCAATCCCTGCTTTTGTGTAGTGACGCTGGATCCAGAAACCTCTTTTGGCAGTACTCCGATTCCCCAATCGCAGGGCATCCCTTCTCGGCTTCGTGCTGAAGTGACGGGTATGTACTAAATCCTGACTGATTGATTCCGATAACCATTTAACCTCTTTCTTAGTCCTCCGAGCGCATAACGTTCCTAATATCGCGAAACGGTTTCGCATGAAGAAGAATCAGTTCTTCGTTACTGTGACCGATCAGGCAACAACGAAGAAGACGGCAAGCGTTTCGATTAAGGGACAGACGGTGGAGTGGGGTCAGAAATTGGATGCCTTGTACGACATGCGCTTTTAATCCTGTTTTCCGGCTGAGAGTTCTGTTCAGTTTTGTACAGCCATCTTCACACCTTATATTGCGTCTATATGCGAAACGATTGGCGCACCCCGATACACTTATCGGGACGCAGGAGACGCCGATACCTGTCGGATCCCAAAATGGTTCGTTAGAACTATCGCTCATTTAACTGGTAGCTGAATGTCTTGCTTTATAGACGTTCCGTTTGTTCTGAGCAATGGCGACGGACAAGTCGGACAGTCGGAGCAGCCGGTCATACTCTACTTGACGATCACTGTGTCCGCGAACGCGACTTCCCGTCCGATCTTGCCCATCAGCGCCACCAATGCCGTAGCGACTGAAGCAGACGTCTCGCCCACTATGGTCCAAGACTCCATCAAAACAACTCCATTTGTAGTCGCCACTACCTCCGAGTCTCTTCCAGATCACACCTCCATCGAGACTAGCACTCCTGTAATACCAAAGCCTGATGCTCGCGCAGCGGTGTCATCTGCCGAGAATGCTCTCCGTGGCGCCGATGAAGCTACCAAGGTTATTGACCTCCCAAGTACATGGGAAGGTGCAATTGCGAGAATCAAATGGGTGATGGATACTGTGAGCCCAGCTGCAGAAGTACGTCAGCACAATGTCCTTATACTTGACCGAGCCGACTTTCGTTCTCAGCTTCACCCGTACGCGAAGATGGCATGTGGCCTGCTATTGGCCATTCCCAAGGTGCATCGATTTGCGTTATCGTCGAAAGGACATGCTGATGCCATGTTAATCTGAATGCTAGACACTCGTAGAACAGTTTCAGAGTGACGACAACATCCGAACCCTACTTGTAGCCATGCACGATGCGTTTGATTTCGCAAACCAAGAAGTCATATTGAAATTTATCAAGCGCGAGTCGAAGCAGGCCCGAATCCTTACGCTCATGTTGCAGCATGTCTGTAATTGCAGCGACTTCATCCAATCTTATGCGAAGGACCGCGATTCTGTACGTCGTCTTCTAACTATTCTCCGTTGGACCTACGTAAACACGCAATTTTCAGGGAAACGTACGTTGATTAATCTCGGCAGCCAAGTCGACAAACAGATTGGGGACTTCCGCACTACTCTTATCGAACTTCGAAAGGGATTCTTGGATGAGGCCGCCATCACTACAGAGATAACTGCGCTCCAAATTCTGGACGACGTGGGAATAGTTTCGGCCAATGTCGGGAGGATTGTTAGTCAGCTTGATGAGGTGGCTACCGGAGCTGAAGTGGGTATCGAGCCAAGTTTCAGACGCTGGTACGTAGTCCTGATAACTTCAGGGTTATCGATCTAATAATTGTCGCAGAGCTAGATGCAACAATCAGAGAAATACCGTATGGGACAGGTTCGCGCTTCGTGCCTGAGAAAGGCTGCCTTCCGGGAAACGCGCACAGCCTTCTTGGACTTCGTCGTGATTGGGTGAACAGTCCTAGCTCCGAGCGTTGTCTTGTTTTGTTGGGACAGGCGGGCACCGGAAAGTCATCCATCGCACACGAGATTGCGCGTCGATTCGATAGAATGCACCGTCTTACTTCGTCCTTCATCTTTCTGCGGAAGGAGCAATCTAAACACGAAGGCTTATCACTTTTTTACGACTCTGGCTCACGATCTCTCCGACCGCTACCCTTCGTTCAAGGCTGCGCTTGGAAGGATTGTTAAGGGCGACTCCTCACTTCGAGTCCGTACCCGTGACTATCCCACGCTCTTTGAATCCCTTATCCTCAAACCGCTTGAAAACCTGCGTATCATCGGTCCTATTCTTGTTGTAATCGACGCGTTGGACGAGAGCGGAGACACAACTGGCAGGGAGGGGTTACACACATTTCTCGCCAAGAACCTCTCCAAACTGCCATCGAACTTTCGTGTGTTTATCACCTCGAGGCCGGAGGGTGACATCGAGTCTGCCTTCAATGGAGCGCCGTCAACCAGGATCAAATATATGAACGATTCTCAGCTGGCAGCTCGAATGGACGACGATATACTCACCTTCCTTCAGAACTTGCTCCCTTTTGATGAGTTCGAAAAGCATGGCGTTGCATTGGCAAAGAAGGCAGAGGGATTGTTTCAGTGGGCGGCGGTTGCCTGTGGATTCGTCCTCGACCCTCCTGAGTGCTTCGGGTTCAGCAAGAAGAGGTGCATAAACCATCTCTTGAAACTCACTACAGATCGCAATAGACAAGATCCGCTGGACGACTTATACAAAGAAGTCCTTGAAGGATACTTCACACACCCAGAAACACAGCTTCTATTCCGCTCTGTGGTGGGACAACTCATTACTGCATTCGAACCCCTCTCGATCTGCTTCCTGACCACTTTGCGGGGACACGCCTCCAGTGACAACGACGATGCCGATTCTGTTGTCACAATGCTTCGTCGGCTGGGCTCATTGTTTAGCAACGTTAACTCGCCTGATGACACCCTCCCATCGTTCCTCTCCATACGTCATTCCGCGACTTCCTGACAAATAAAGAGAAGAGCGGTGATTTTTCTATCGTTCTTCGAGACTGCCCACTATGAATTGGCGCATTCCTGTCTCGGGTCTAGTACTCCGCGACCTCAGGTTCAACATTTGCAACATTGAATCATCACATCTCGCTAATCAAGACATTCAAGACCTTGAGGCCCGCGTTGCCAATAATCTCCCGCCTGCTCTATCGTATGCCTGTCGTTTTTATAACGACCATCTAGAACACCTTGATTTTGAAACCGATCTGTTTTGGAAACTCCGTGCATTCTTCGAGACGAAATTCCTCTTTTGGTTAGAGGCCCTTAGCCTGACGGGCAGTGTGCGTCTTGCCTTGCCATCGTTGTCGTCTGTGAATGTGTGGCTAGCCTCTGGTCGAGATGTAAGTCGAGACATTATTTCTATGAGGTAAACATACAACTAATGATCGCAATCGCAACAGGTTCCTCAGAAAGAACTAGAGGGATTCACTGCGTTCATCAAAGATGCGTCTGCGTTCGTGCGGTATTTTGGAATGGCCATGGCAAAGAGTGCTCCGCATGTCTACCTTTCTACTTTGCCATTTGCACCGACTTCTTCTCTTGTTTCTATGCGTTATTCAAGCCTGTTTCCTCGAATACCGCGTGTCAAAAGTGGGCGATTGTCTCATTGGCCATCATCAGAGATGGTGATTTCACATGTTGAGAATATGGTCAATTCCATCGCACTTTCATCAGATGGCCAGCGCATCGTCTCGGGCTTAAGGGGTGGTACAATTCGTGTGTGGAATGCCCTGACGGGAGAGACCGTTGCAGGCCCATTTCGTGGACACTCGGATTCGGTCAATTCTGTGGCATTCTCTCCAGATGACCAGCACATCGTCTCAGGCTCGAGCGATCGAACAATTTGTGTGTGGAATGTCATCACTGGGGAAGCGGTGGTAGACACATTTAGCGGACACTCGGATTCGGTCACGTCCGTGGCATTCTCTTCAGATGGCCAGCACATCGTCTCAGGATCGAACGATCGGACAATTCGCGTGTGGAGTGCCACGACGGGAGAGACAGTGGCAGGCCCATTCCGTAGACACTCGGATTCGGTCATGTCTGTAGCATTCTCTTCAGACGGCCAGCACATCGTCTCAGGCTCTTCGATCGAACAATTCGTGTGTGGAACTCCACGACGGGGGAGATCGCGGCAGGCCCATTCAGTGGACACTCGGATTGGGTCAATTCTGTGGCATTCTCTCCAGATGGTCAACACATCGTCTCAGGCTCTTCCGATCGAACAATTCGTGTGTGGAACGCTACTACGGGAGAGACCATGGCAGGCCCATTCAGTGGACACTCGAAAGCGGTCGTATCTGTGGCATTCTCTTCAGATGGCCAGCACATCGTTTCGGGCTCGAAAGATCGAACAATTCGTGTGTGGAACGCCATCACCGGCGAGACGGTGGCAGGTCCATTTAGTGGACACACGGGTCCGGTCATGTCTGTAATATTCTCTCCAGATAGCCAGCACATCGTCTCAGGCTCTTATGATAAGACAATTCGTGTGTGGAACGCCACAGCTAGAGAGACGGTGGCAGGTCCATTAAGTGGACACTCGGATTGGGTCAGGTCTGTGGCATTCTCTCCAGATGGCCAGCACATCGTCTCAGGCTCTTCCGATCGAACAATTCGTGTGTGGGACACAACAACAGGACTGAACGTGGCGGGCCCATATACTGGACACTCGGATTCGGTCATTTCTGTGGCATTCTCTCCAGATGGCCAGCACATCGTATCAGGCTCTTACGATCAAACAATTCGTGTGTGGGACGCCACGACGGGAGAGATCGCGGCGGGCCCATTTCGTGGACACCTGAAATCGGTCAATTCTGCAGCATTCTCTCCAGATGGCCAGCACATTGTCTCAGGCTCTTCCGATCGAACTGTTCGTGTGTGGAACGCCACGACGGGAGAGATCGCAGCGGGCCCATTTAATGGGCACTCGGATTCGGTCAATTCCGTAGCATTCTCTCCCGGTGGCCAGCACATCGTCTCAAGCTCGAACGATCGAACAATTCGTGTGTGGAATGCCCTGACGGGAGAGACGGTGGCAGGCCCATTTAGTGGACACTCGGATTTGGCCCTTTCTGCGGCATTCTCTCCAGATGGCCAGCACATCGTCTCGGGCTCGAAAGATCGAACGGTTCGTGTATGGAATGCCATCACTGGGGAGACGGTGGGAGGCCCATTTATCGGACACTCGAATTCGGTTATGTCTGTCGCATTCTCTCCAGATGGCCGGCACATCGTCTCAGGTTCGGCCGATCGAACAATTCGTGTGTGGGACTCAACAACAGGAGTGAACGTGGCGGGCCCGTATACTGGACACTCGGATATGGTCATTTCTGTGGCATTCTCCCCAGATGGCCGGCACATTGTCTCATGTTCGATCGACCGAACAATTCGTTTGTGGAACGCCATGACAGAGGAGACGGAAACTACTGGACTTGTTGATCTCACTAACCAAGCCAAGATAAACGATGAGGGATGGGTATGTGGTGGCAACGGTGAACTTCTAATTTGGATACCGCCGTTACATAGGGCAAGTCTTCACCTCCCAAGTCATATCTGGGTTTCAGGCGAACACAAAACTCGCCTCGATTTTTCTACTTTTATGCCTAGTCACAGTTGGAGTACTTGTATTAACGCCTAGATAGAACCAAGGATAGAACTGCTGCAACGATATTGATTTGTTTGTAAGTTTGATGACGATCAGAGCTTATCGTAGCATTACGGCTGGACGACTTGGTGTTGATATAGGTTTTTTTTTGAAACGATTTATACTCTGGGACAGACCGTAAGTTCAGGACCTGGTCGTATTGCCGGCCCCAGTCATCCTGTACGTGCGAGGCTACTGTAATCCGATCCTTTCTTCTATTTTTCGCCATCATCCCGCACCTGTCAAACCCAGCTTCTTCTGTCGCCCTGTTCCCTACCCCCTATCCCTGAACTCCCATAAAAGAACGTACTATAGAAGGGCTTTCGTGGGTCCGTACGAAGCCAAATTCAAACAAAGTACAGTAGTTGGCCCCAGACCACAGAGCCTACAAGGCGACTGAGCCGGACTCCGCTGCCAGAGGACACAACAGTATGTAAGCATAAGAATTTATCAACAAACGAAGCGTGGAAAGTTCGGGACCCTCCCAGAGGAGGATTGGGTAGCGTATGAAGTAATGAGGCATGCCGGCAGCAAGAGTCAGGGATTTGTAGGGCACCCAGCCAGCTGAATTGCTATCGTAATGTCTCTTCCCTTCAAGCAAGACGCTGAATCCACACTTATAACCAGCATGTATCGACGACATAGACGCGGTCGCTAAGTCACGGTACTGATAGGGCGCCACCCGTGTAAGTAGAGGGACTGGTCTGCGTTACGGAGCCAACACCTATGATTGACTGTGCGATAAGGGTGGGTACATAGTTGGGTGGGTGTGGGCCGAGAGTGGCCTTGAAGTCTTGGAGGAAGAGAACAACTTTTCGGCTTTGAAAAAAGGGAGGGTAAGATGGATGGCGCGCTCTTGGGAGACGATGCTACGTTTCAGGCCGGGAGAAGGGAAGAGGGGGTCGTAGCTCCGACTATCACATCGGAACTGGGCAATGAATAGAGACAGTGCGAATCGTCACGCACCGCATCGTCGGTGGCTAGACCATGGGAAACCTCTGCATCCTGCTCTCCTGCGTAGGGGTCTCCCTAACTGTTCACCGCGTGGTAGCCGGTCGATGCGTCCGAGTGCGACAGCGACTCGCGGACTAATCCGAGCTCCAAGAGCGCGCGGGAGGTTGGGGTTGCGCGTCAGTTATCAAGGAAAGTTGGCGGTTCGACAGCAGACCTGACGCACATTCTGGATAATTTTGAGGAGAGCCCAGATACGGTATTAAAACCTATCCTCAATACCTCAATCACCGGCGTATTCCTCCTCCCGAAGGTCCAACAGCCTGGGATCCGGATGAGCGGACAACTTGACGCGTCTGTTTCTTGTTCTATTACCGTTCGTCTGCGTCTTGTACTTCGATGGTGAGTGGTGTTTGTGATGCCATGGACGATGGATAGGGGTTTGCAGTATTGCGCGACTATGAGTCGTCACGGGTACCAGTGCTAACGGGGACCGCAGGTAGTTCTTAGTCTTGGTGGTGAGGTTATGGCCCGCGCGAGTCCGTTAAGACGTGAACCGGGGTGGTTTTTCCGAGCGCACGCGAGGTCCGAGCTATAAGCCGGGGTTCGCGCGATGGGAAGAAAAACGACTTGTTGCATTAGGGGCTCCTTTTGAGCACCCCTTTTATACTACTCGTACAAGTACAGTACCATGTAAAGTAAACCGAGAATAAATGACGCACATGCAGCGTCACTTTACTACAGTAGGATAAGCCGGAGTCGAAACGCCCGAAACCGAGAGCCGAAGCGCTTGAATCGGTAAGTAGTACACACACACGAAACAATATAGTAACACACATAACGAGACTTGAACACGAGCGCGAGAGAACGAAAGGCCGCGAATAACAAAGGCCATAGCCAAAACACAAACGAAACAGGATACCTCAATTCACCACTTGGTTGAGAGGTGGTGATCTGGTCAGTTAGGGGCAGGTATAGCAGCCTTCAGTGACGACTTGCACTCTGCAGCTCGGTTGATTCGGCCGATATTCTGTATCGGTCCTGGTTAACGGTGGGAATCGGTGATGCCCGCACGGGCTAGGCAAGTGCCGTGGCAAGCGGACAGCGCGTGCCAGTATTTACCTCAACGCTTGACTCGTACACCACCCTCACCCCCAAGATCTTAGAATATAAAGAGGACTCTCGTATTGCTTGTGTGGCCCTTGAAAAATATATGGAGCGCCAACACATGATATTGAATTTGTGAGTAAATACCCGCTGACGTGTGACTCCCCGACCAGTGACCCATCATGATGATTCCAGTCCGGATCCCTCAGGATCGGAAAATCCTGGAATGAGGTACGCCAATCCCTGTTTTGTGTAGTGAGACTGGATCCAGAAACCTCTTTTGGCAGCACTCCGATTCCCCAATCGCAAGGCATCCCTTCTCAGCTTCGTGTTGAAGTGACGAGTATGTACTAAATCCTGACTGATTGATCCCGATAACCATTTAACCTCTTTCTTAGTCCTCCGAGCGCATAACGTTCCTAATATCGCGAAACGGTTTCGCCTGAAGAAGAATCAATTCTTTGTTACTGTGACTGATCAGGCAACAACGAAGAAGACGGCAAGCGCTTCGATTAAGGGACAGACGGTGGAGTGGGGTCAGAAATTGGATGCCTTGTAGGACATGCGCTTCTAATCCTGTTTTCCGGCTGAGAGTTCTGTTCAGTTTTGTACAGCCGTCTTCACATCTTATATTGCGTCTATATGCGAAACGATTGGCGCACCCGGATACACTTATCGGGACGCAGGAGACGCCGATACCTGTCGAATCCCAAAATGGTTCGTTAGAACTATAGCTCATTTAACTGGTAGCTGAATGTCTTGCTTTATAGACGTTCCGTTTGTTCTGAGCAATGGCGACGGACAAGCTGGACAGTCGGAGCAGCCGGTCATACTCTACTTGACGATCACTGTGTCCGCGAACGCGACTTCCCGTCCGATCTTGCCCATCAACGCCACCAATGCCGTGGCGACTGAAGCAGACGTCTCGCCCACTATGACCCAAGACTCCATAAAAACAACCCCATTTGTAGTCGCCACTGCCTCCGAGTCTCTTCCAGATCACACCTCCATCGAGACTAGCACTCCTGTAATACCAAAGCCTGATGCCCGCGCAGCGGTGTCATCTGCCGAGAATGCTCTCCGTGGCGCCGATGAAGCTACCAAGGTTATTGACCTCCCAAGTACATGGGAAGGCGCAATTACGAGAATCAAGTGGGTGATGGATACTGTGAGCCCAGCTGCAGAAGTACGTCAGCACAATGTCCTTATACTTGACCGAGCCGACTTTCGTTCTCAGCTTCACCCGTACGCAAAGATGGCATGTGGCCTGCTATTGGCCATTCCCAAGGTGCATCGATTTGCGTTATCGTCGAAAGGACATGCTGATGCCATGTTAATCTGAATGGTAGACACTCGTAGAACAGTTTCAGAGTGACGACAACATCCGAACCCTACTTGTAGCCATGCACGATGCGTTTGATTTCGCGAACCAAGAAGACATATTGAAATTTATCAAGCGCGAGTCGAAGCAGGCCCGAATCCTTACGCTCATGTTGCAGCATGTCTGTAATTGCAGTGATTTCATCCAATCTTATGCGGAGGAACCGCGATTCTGTACGTCGTTTCTAACTATTCCCTTGGCCGACGTAAACACGCAATTTTCAGGGAAGCGCACGTTGATTAATCTCGGCAGCCAAGTCGACAAACAAATTGGGGACTTCCGCACTACTCTTATCGAACTTCGAAAGGGATTCTTGGATGAGGCCGCCATCACTACAGAGATAACTGCGCTCCAAATTCTGGACGACGTGGGAATAGTTTCGGCCAATGTCGGGAGGATTGTTAGTCAGCTTGATGAGGTGGCTACGGAGCTGAAGTGGGTATCGAGCCAAGTTTCAGACGCTGGTACGTAGTCCTGATAACTTCAGGGTTATCGATCTAATAATTGTCACAGGACTAGATGCAACAATCAGAGAAATACCGTATGGGACAGGTTCGCGCTTCGTGCCTGAGAAAGGCTGCCTTCCGGGAACGCGCACAGCCTTCTTAGACTTCATCGCTAGTTGGGTGAACAGTCCTAGCTCCGAGCGTTGTCTTGTTCTGTTCGGGCAGGCCGGCACCGGAAAGTCATCCATCGCACACGAGATCGCGCGTTGCTTCGATAAAATACATCGTCTTACCTCTTCCTTCATCTTTCTGCGGAAGGAGCAATCTAAGCACGAGGCTTACCGCTTCTTCACGACTCTGGCTCACGATCTCTCCGACCGCTACCCTTCGTTCAAGGCTGCGCTCGGAAGAATTGTCAACAGCGACTCCTCCCTTCGAGTTCGTACCCGTGACTATCCCACGCTCTTTGATTCCCTTATCCTCAAACCGCTCGATGATCTGCACATCGTCGGTCCTATTCTTGTTGTAATCGACGCGTTGGACGAGAGCGGAGACACAACTGGCAGAACTGGGTTACACACATTCCTCGCCAAAAACCTGTCCAGACTACCATCCAACTTTCGTGTTCTTATCACCTCGAGGCCGGAGGATCGCATCCAGTCTGCGTTCGATGGAGCGCCGTCAACCAGGATCACGTACATGAACGATTCTCAGCTGGCAGCTCGAACGGACGACGATATACTCACTTTCCTTCAGAGTTTACTTCCTTCAGATGAGTTCGAAAAGAATGGCGTTGCGTTGACAAGAAAGGCAGAGGGATTGTTTCAGTGGGCAGCTGTTGCCGGTAGATTCATCCTCGATCCTCCCGAATGCTTCGCGTTTAGCAAGAAAAAGTGCATAAACCATCTTTTGAAACTCACGACAGATTGCGATGGACAAGACCCGTTGGACGAGCTATACAAGGAGGTCCTTGAAGGATACGTCGCACATAGAAATGCACGGCTTCTATTCCGCTCTGTGGTGGGACAGCTCATTACTGCATTCGAACCCCTCTCGATCCGCTCCCTAACCACTTTGCGGGGACACGCCTCCAGTGACAACGACGATGCCGATTCTGTTGTCACAATGCTCCGTCGCCTGGGCTCGTTGTTTAGCAACGTTAACTCACCTGATGGCACCCTTCCCATTGTTCCTCTCCATACGTCATTTCGCGACTTCCTGACAAATAAAGAGAAAAGTGGCGATTTTTCTATCGTTCTTCGGGACGCCCACTACGAATTGGTGCATTCATGTCTCGGTCTAGTACTCCGCGACCTCAGGTTCAACATCTGCAACATTGAATCATCACATTTCGCTAATCAAGACATTCAAGACCTTGAGGCCCGCGTTGCCAAACATCTCCCGCCTGCTCTGTCGTATGCCTGTCGTTTTTATAACGACCATCTAAGACACCTCGATTTTGAAACCGATCTATTTTGGAAACTCCGTGCATTCTTCGAGACGAAATTCCTCTTTTGGCTGGAGGCCCTTAGCTTGACGAGCGATGTGCGTCTTGCCTTGCCATCGTTGTCGTCTGTGAATGTGTGGCTAGCCTCTGGTCGAGATGTAAGTCGAGACATTGTGTCTATGAGGCAAAAATACAACTAATGATCGCAATCGCAACAGGTTCCTCAGAAAGAACTAGAGGGATTCACTGCGTTCATTAAAGATGCGTCTGCGTTCGTGCGGTATTTTGGGATGGCCATGGCGAAGAGTGCTCCTCATGTCTACCTTTCTACTTTGTCATTTGCACCGACCTCTTCTCTTGTTTCTATGCATTATTCGAGCATGTTTCCTCGAATACCGCGTGTCAAAAGTGGGCGATTGTCTCATTGGCCATCATCAGAGATGGTGATTTCAAATATTGGCGGTCCGTTCAATTCCATTGCACTCTCATCAGATGGCCAGCGCATTGTCTCAGGTTCTTACGATCGAACAATTTGTGTGTGGAATGCCATGACGGGAGAGACCGTTGCAGGCCCATTTAGTGGGCACTCGGATGAGGTCATTTCTGTATCATTCTCTCCAGATGGCCAGCACATTGTCTCAAGCTCGAACGATCGCACAATTCGGGTGTGGGACGCCACAACGGGAGAGACCACGGCAGGCCCATTTAACGGACACTCGGATTGGGTCGCGTCTGTTGCATTCTCTCCAGATGGCCAGCGCATTGTCTCAGGCTCGAAAGACCGAACAATTCGTGTGTGGAATGCCACGACGGGAGATACAGTGGCGGGCCCATTTCGTGGACACTCGGATTGGGTCAAGTCTGCGGTATTCTCTCCAGATGGCCAGCACATCGCCTCAGGCTCTTCCGATCGAACAATTCGTGTGTGGAACGCCACGACTGGAGAGACAGTGGCGGGCCCATTTCGTGGACACTCGGATTGGGTCAGGTCTGTTGCATTCTCTCCAGACGGCCGGCACATTGTCTCAGGCTCCCACGATAAAACAATTCGTGTGTGGGACACAACGACGGGAGAGACAGTGGCGGGCCCATTTCGTGGACACTCGAGTTTGATCACGTCTGTGGCGTTCTCTCCAGATGGCCAACACATCGTCTCAGGCTCTCACGATAAAACAATTCGTCTGTGGAACGCCACGACCGGAGAGAAAGTGGCAGGTCCATTTAGTGGACACATGAACTGGGTCATGTCTGTTGCATTCTCTCCAGATGGCCAGCACATCGTCTCAGGCTCTTACGATCGAACAATTCGTGTGTGGAACGCCACGGTTGGACAGACAGTAGCGGGCTCAGTTAGTGGACATTCGGATTGGGTCGTGTCTGTGGCATTCTCTCCAAATGGCCAGCATATCGTCTCAGGCTCTTTCGATCGAACGATTCGTGTGTGGAACTCCACTACGGGAGAGACCGTTGCAGGCCCATTTACTGGGCACTTGGAGGTCACTTCTGTGGCATTTTCTCCAGATGGCCAGCACATCGTCTCAGGCTCTTCCGACAGAACGATTCGTGTGTGGGACGCAACGACGGGAGAGACAGTTGCGGGCCCATTCCGTGGACACTCGAGTTTGGTCATGTCTGTGGCATTCTCTCCAGATGGCCGGCGCATCGTCTCAAGCTCTTCCGATCGAACAATTCGTGTGTGGAACTCCATGACGGGAGAGATCGCGGCAGGCCCATTTAGTGGGCACTCGGATTCGGTCAATTCTGTGGCATTCTCTCCAGATGGCCAGTACATCGTTTCAGGCTCTTCCGATCGAACAATTCGTGTGTGGAACGCCATGTCGGGAGAGACCGTGGCAGGCCCATTTAGTGGACAGTCGAATTTGGTCATGTCTGTGGCATTCTCTCCAGATGGCCAGTACATCGTCTCAGACTCGGGCGATCGAACAATTCGTGTGTGGAACGCCATGACAGGGGAAACGGTGGGAGGCCCATTTATCGGACACTCGAATTTGGTCACGTCTGTCGCATTCTCTCCAGATGGTCAACATGTCGTCTCAGGCTCTTACGATCGAACAGTTCGTGTGTGGGACATAACGACAGGAGACACCGTGGCGGGCCCATATACTGGACACTCGGATTCGATCAATTCTGTGGCATTCTCCCCAGATGGCCAGCACATCGTCTCATGTTCGGCCGATCAAGCAATTCGTTTGTGGAACGCCATGACAGTGGAGACGGAAACTACTGCCAGTGGACCTGTTGACCCCACTAACCAAGCCAAGATAAACGATGAGGGATGGGTATGTGGTGGCGACGGTGAACTTCTAATTTGGATACCGCCGTTACATAGGGCAAGTCTTCACCTCCCAAGTCATATCTGGGTTTCAGGCGAATACAAAACTCGCCTCGATTTTTCTACTTTCATTCCTGGTCACAGTTGGAGTACTTGTATCAACGCCTAGATAGAACCAAGGATAGAACTGCTGCAACGATATTCATTTGCTTGTAAGTTTGATGACGATCAGAACTTATCGTAGTATTACGGCTGGACGACTTGGTGTTGATAGAGGTTTTTTTTTGAAACAATTTATATTCTGGGACAAACCGTGAGTTCAGGACCTAGTCGAATTGCCTGCCCCACTCGTCCTGTATGTGCGAGGCTACTGTGATCCGATCCTTTCTTTTATTTTTCGCCATCATCCCGCACCTGTCAAACCCAGCTTCTTCTGTCGTCCTGCTCCCTACCCCCCAACCCTGAACTCCCACAAGAGAACATACTGTAGAAGGGCTTTCGTGGGTCCGTTCGAAATCAAGTTCAAACAAAGTACAGTAGTTGGCCCTGGGCCACAGAGCCTACAAGGCGACTGAGCCGGACTTCGCTGCCAGAGGACACGACAATATGGAAGCATACGAATTTATCAACAAACGAAGCGTGGAAAGTTCGGGACCCTCCCAGAGGAAAATAGGGTAGTGTATGAAGTAATGAGACATGCCGGCGGCAAGAGTCAGAGATTTATAGGGCATCCAGCCCAAACGGGAGGTTGGGCACGAGGCCCGGATAAGGGTGAAGGGCGATAAGCCCCAATAGGAAGCGCGGGTTGGGTCCCACAGGCAGGATTGATGGGTGGATAGTGAGGGCAGAGGCCTTGCGAATAGTAGGAGGGTAGCGGACGTAATGTGAGTTGGGCCTTACAAGCAAGTGGGGTAGATATGAGGATAGTGATAAGATGAGGACTCGGAGGTGCCGGGGCACATGCGGTGACACACCGCTAGACCCCTCCGGGTACTTCAACTCATTGAGATGGTGGTGGTTAGTAAGTTAGGAGGAATGTTGGTATTGGCGTTGGTGGCTGGGACTAGTTATAGATGAGTGTTCTCGTATCGCATTGGCAGCGGTGTCGATAGGAAATCAGCTTACAGTAGAGAGTTAGGCCACAACCTTGAAGTCAGCGAAACCTAGAAGGTGGACCAACAAGGCGCTGGCTTGATACCAGTATACCGTGAAGTCTTTATGCTTTTGGTACCAACCTCCCTTTAAATCCCAGGAAAAGGGCATGTCTTTCAATTAAGAGCAAAGAGAGTATCCGACTTTAACGTATCGTAGGAGACTGTTGATATCCAAAGGATAGAGGAAAGTCTCCATGATCTCGCATTAGAAGTTGTGGGAATAGTCTGCACCTACTCATCATCCGAGTCCGAGACTAACTCGAACAAGCCGTTTCTTCTGAGGAGATTTTCCATGCCCCGACGTTCACTCGTGGGGACCGTAAAATGACTAGTGGTCACTATAATCCCACTGAGTGCGGTCGACACACTTCGGGTATCCACCTGGCCGAAGAACGGTTGCGGTGTTCGTGCGATCTTCTCGTCCAACGCACGAGGCAGTATCCCATTATAGTCGACACCACATCCCAAATAAAGTGGGGTACGCGTCGGAGGAGTATTCTGAACAGATTGACGACGACATGATGGCCGCGTGATGGCCGCGTGGTTTGGTTTTTGCCTTAAATTAACAAAAAAAAATAAGGGAAAAAGCGACGACCAACACTCAAGAAAATTTCACCCCCCATATATTTCTATTAAATTTTATGCCCATCCAGAGTCGTCACAAGAGAAAAAAACATCACATTCAGAGACACAAAAATTTCGAGAATAATGATTGTTTAGACTTTATCCAGGACTGGACATTAAACTTTTCACATTTTTCATGATATGATAATCCTTGAATGGACATAAGATTCGATTACAGTAATTGTTAAGTATTAGTCACCACCTTTTCCACGAACCCACGAATAAATTGGACAGTTCATCGCGCCACGGTAGCACGCTCGGTATTAGTCCACCTCCGTCATCAACAAGGTACTTTGGAGCTCTATCGAGGCATGGAAACCGCTTGCTTTTCGTATGACATTTGACGTGTAATGCTCAGACCTAGCCGCAATGTCCGGCCACGATGACTTTTTTGCTACACACCTGTCGGCGCTACGTCTGTCGCGGGCACTAGCTCAGGAATTCCCAAACACTAGAGCAACGTGCCTGAACAACAGCTGGAATACCGTGCTGGCGAACGAGGTCCGTCTTTGTCTTCCTTTCCTGTCTCAGCACGACTGTACCTGATCACTATCACCTACGAACCTATTGTAGCTCGCCGAGGCGGAAACACTGTTATCCGATGTCCTGCGCGGAGTCAGCATTCTGCGAAGTCATCTGCGACCTTTCAACCGCCTCCCGCCCGAGCTCCTTGCTCACATCTTCAGTTTCCTCGGAGGCGGTGCCTACGTCGTTCCCGCCTCGCACGTATGTCAGCGATGGAGGAATGTCGCTCTGAGCACACCATGTCTCTGGACCACTATCCACCAAGACGACAATTTCTACGCCGCCCAGTGTTTCATGGAACGGTCGCGGGACATGAAGCTCGACGTCTCCTTCCCGGTCTATATGCACCAGGAGGGCATCAAGGGATTCCAGGCTGCAGTCGCACACCACGCCCCGCGCATCCGGCGCCTGCACGTGGTCGTCAACGGTGACCGCGTGTTCGATTTCTATCGCTCTCTCACCATGTGCGATCTCGTGATGCCGGCACTTGAACATTTCTCGATCACGATGATCGAGTACGGATTCCCCGACGACACCCGCGTCGAAGGTCCCCTGAGTTTCTTTGACGAGTCCGAATTCCTCACGGAACTGACGTTCAGAGCCGCACTACCGCTGCATACCCAACTGTCACCCGCCATCAGATCGCTGACTCTGGCGGACAGGGTCGTTGACCTGGACGAGCTTCTTAGCTGCCTCGCCGCCGTACCAAACCTGGAGTACCTCGCTCTATTGGATTCAGTACCTCACACGTTCGACCCCAGCACTAGGCCCGTGGTCACGCTGGACGGGCTCAAAGAGTTCCATTGGTTCCAGGGCCGCGTCTACGACAACGTGCTCGGGACCGTCAAGCTCTTCGAGCACCTCGTCCTCCCAAGCCTCGACAGCCCCGAGTTCGTACTCTTACTAGACCCCACAAAATACGCCGTCTCCGACCTCTACACACCATGCCACCGCTCCACCACGCTCTTCCAAACGATCACGGAGCTATGTCTCGAGGCGACGCACTACTCGCCCGACAAGCCCGCGCGCAACAACATCCTCTTCCACGGACGACGCAACCACGAGACGCTTTTCAGCGTGCGAGTGCACCGCGCCTCGATCGAATCAGCTTGCGGCGGCGCGGCGCCCAGCGTCATCGACGGCAGGAGTTGCAGCGATGGGTGGGGTGACTGGGGCGAAGTCGATGGCATCGGCGACGGGCTGCTCCTCGCTTCCTCCGTACGGGCCGACCTCTCCCAACTCACCCACCTCACGCTCACAAGCGCGCTACCTTACCACTGGAACCGTTTCTTCCGCGGCTCCTGGGGTCACTTTTTCCGTTGCATGCCCGCCGTCCGCGTCCTCCGCCTATACGTCCTCCGCCCCGTCGATATCATCTCTGCCCTCGCGAGCGCAGACCACACACCCAGACCACACCTTCCCGCCCTCCGCGAATTGTACCTCTTCCGCTACCGTGGAAGCGGCGCCTGCGCCGGAAACGACGGCGCGAATGGCGAAAAAGTCCTACTGCGCTTTCTCAAGCGCCGCGCGGACCTCGGTATCCCCATCGAGAGTATCGTCTGCTCTCCGCCCGCCGACGCCGACATTAACGACGACAACGGGAACAGGGGATCCGATGCCGATGTCGACGCGCTCCTCCGGCCCAGCGTGCTCTCCTTCGTCGACTCTATCGAGTTTGGTCACCCCGGCAATTGGGCGGACCCTCCTGCATTCCCACGACGAATGGGCGCGCTGCTCGAGGAGCACCTCAATTGATCGCTCTCGAACTAGCTGCGTCGTCTGCAAAAAAAAAAAAAGCCGTAATGCTTCCCCTGGCGTCGAAAGGGAGCGAGTGAGCGTTCTAACTCCGCATTCCGCGACATTGTCCGGGTTTGGCCATATATAATATATGCGCAAAGTGGCTGCGCAGACCTGCCAACTTGACTGTTTGATAGTGCAACGCTCTGATGGGCCTTTCGTTATTCTATAGCGTATAGCATTCCTGTGAGAGACGGTGGTGCTCCAGGAGAAAAGGTATAACACGATTGCCGTTCGTGCCCTATCAAAGGTACCGCCATCCTCTTGGGTTTGGGGAATGCATTTGCTTGCGCCTTACTATGGCCGTGATGGTTGTTGGGCTATTCATCATCAAATACTATGCACACACTTGTACAATATGCGAACCATATCACATTTATTTATAGTCCAGTCGTATCCTTCGTTACAAAGCGATAAATATTCAAGTTGTGATGTGAGAAGAATAGGGATGAAACACTCTACGTCTATGTAGTGGCGCCCGACGCCAGCGTCGGTTGCCTCTGGCGCTGTGCCACCGGTAGTTGGGACGTCGTAAAAGAACGGCCCTTCCAACCTGTCCCAGCTGGGAGAACAATCTGCCCGTTGCGATCAAGCGCCGTGGCCGCCCCGGTAACAGCGACGGGGACGTTCTCCGCGCCAAGCGCGCTCGTCGTCCGCATGCGCCGACGTTTCGCCGAGCCCTCCGGCGTCCGCGCCTTTACTTGCCGCTTATTGCCAGGACTCTTTCCGAGATGCGGGGCGGAGCGACGGGAACGCGGGCGGCGGTACGGCGCAGGCGTCGGAGATTCGCTTGGAGAAAGCATGGCTGACTTGACGGCGCATTGAGTGTTAGGCTCTCCAGATGGCTTCCGCTTGCGATACGGGCTTGGAAGGAATGTTTCTCGGGACTCCATAACGGGGGTCTGACTCGGCGCCTCAAGACCTCGCTGGATGACATTCTCGACCTGTAACGGGGCGGACGTCCCTGCAGTCTTCGAAGGCAAGGCGGTCGGCGTGGAAGGAGGCTTCAGATGATCGACCGCCTCCAGGATGAGCAAGGACGTTGTGATATCCCGTAAGGGAAGGCGACTAACATCTTCCGCATTGAGTGACGCAGTAGAATTCGTCTTGTCCAAGACCTTAGCAGTTGCGCGCACAGGTCTGCTTGAATCGGTTTGTTCAGTGCTGTCAACGGGGGTGGGTACCGTCACACTCTCGGCACACTCGAGTTCGGAAGGACGAGATAGAAGCTGGGCCTCTGGCAGGACAAGAGAACCTTGGTTGTCTACTGGGGGAAATACCCGCGTGGACATCGGGGAAATCGCCTCCGTCTGAGAAGACGTTGAAAACGCTGGAGCTGGTAACTTTGGCGACGCGTCAGACTCATAGGTTGCGAACCAGTCGGGAATGAACTTACCTTCTCCATTGGAGGTGGCGGTGGCGGTGGCGTAAAAGGATCATTTCCTTTTAGCAGTGGCGTTTCTACGACAGTCGAACTGGAGCTTGACCGACGCCAATTGTTGGATAGAGACGCAGGAGAGTTGCACTGACGCCCGAAGAATCGCTGATGCACGCTCTTCGGCGTGAATGGCGCATACGGCGATGAAGGAGGGGTTTCCAAGTACTCGCGCAAGCGAGGGTCCCATGTTGACGTCCTTACACGCGCTGCTGGTGGGCGATATTTTTCAGCGAGAGGCTCTCTCAAGAAATGGCCAGGGCGGACTTTAATCTCCTTACGCATGCTGCAAAGGCTGCCGCGTCAGAATCAGAGCACAAAAAATGAAAGTGGGCGACGTACCTCCCGTCGGCCCTCTGGCTCGCGGGCACCATCATTTTGCCCTCAGGCGTTAGAACTATCCCGGCAAGAGCAGTATCGGCGGGACCAACGCTACCCGCGGCTACGGCCTGGTCTGGCTTTGGTCTGATGGTGGGTTCGAGCGACGAGCTCCCGGAGAGGAATCCAGGGGCGAGTACTTGCTTTTCAAATACTCCGCCCCCCTTTTCGTCATGCTGCGTGGCATTCTTCCAAAACGCACAGGTTCTGTCAACCTTTGCCGGATCAGGTGGCGCAGCAGAGTCCCCTAGATGACAGCGGGCGGAGCGAACTTGGATACCGTCCGACTTGTATCGTCTACGTCTGCTGTAGGAACTTTCTGACGAGGATGAACGAAGGCCCTCGGCCTGGGTTTCGTCAGGTTCTGGGTTGGAGGTGGTGTTATTGATGCTCGTGGCGGAGCCGTGATCAAGAGAGGAACCGGATATCGTATCAGGGGCTTTGGTTTCACGGTCTTCACCAGGAGGCGCCGAGAGAGAGATTGAGGAGCCGGGTTTGTTCGCGTTATACAGATCCCGCATTGAAATAGTGACGAAAGACGGCGTAGAGCTATGGCTGAGAGATGCTGCGACTTTATCGGTGCCTAATAGATCGGCCCTTGAATTAGAGGTGCCGGCGCCTGAGTAGTCAGAGTTCTGGTTTGCGGCCCTTGTGACGATGAACGAGGATGTAGAGCAGACGACGTGACGCTCAACAGGAGTTCGTTCGTGGGAGGGCTTTGTGGCACTGCCAAGATGGTGCGAACAAAGGTTCATGCTAGGCTCATGTGTAGGGAGAATGGGTTTTACTTGTGTGTCTCGTTTGCTGGTGGAAAGCGGATAGACGGGTGACCCGAGCGGTATCGAAGCCGGCTCCGGTGCAGCCGAGGCTTCCCTAGAGCGAGGGGGAGTAATCAATGCAACGCTAGAAGAGTTTTCAGACCAGCAATTAGCCTCTTTCGATGCTACGAGATCGAGACCTTCTGAGATAGTCGCGGTACGGAGTGTGCTGTCGGCTAAAAGTCCGAGTGGGACGTGCTGAGAGATGTTGGTCGCCGAGGTTGCAGCTTGGTCCCAGGTAACGCTGTCATCCATCCAATACTTATGGATACAAAGGAGGACGTCCTGGAGGAAGGAGGAAAGGGCGGCTTTCGGAGTATAATGCCAACAGATAAAGAGAGCAGTGCAGAAGCGTTCTAAGAGTGTTGACAGAGAGCGGCGAGAAAGGAAGGTAGCGGCGAAGAGGAATGAGAGTGTCATAACAGTCATAGCTTCTGCGAGCTGGTACAGAAGTTGAGCGCATATGACCAACCAGATAGATGTTTGAGGATAATTCAACTCTAGTTTCTCTGTGAACGACATGTATGCAAGCATATCCGAGTCGGCTTCGTAGTTGGGACTGGAAACATGAGAAAAGACCAAGTACTGCGAAGACTCGCCAGAATTAATGCTGTCTCTCGAGTAGCTGTTGTCTAGTAGCAAGGGCCTTTCTGAAGAAGGGACAAACGCTCGCTCAGGTGCATAAGGAGCCGATAGGAAGTTGAACCTCAGACTTGGGAGGTGGAGGGCTCTGTGTAGGCTAGAAGGCAGAAAGGGTATACCAATAGCAAGAATAAAGGCAAAAATGAAGGGAAACATGAATAGTGGGAGTGAACTTTGAAGGAGAGAGGCGAATGCGCCGTCGTACGCGAATACAAACTTGTTTGGCTGGGACCAAACAATGGACGCGTCTCGTTCCCAGTGGCACGTGCCTCAGGGCACAGTAAGCAGCTTATTGTTCTTTCAAAGGGCAACAACAACAAAAACACAAGGACCCATACACGTACTCAGGCTTCCTTTCAGTTGTTGTCGATGACTTATGAAGAGAACCGACGTCTTCTTCCGTCGGCAGCGTCCTTGTTCTTGTGTGCCCTCTATTGTTCTATTCTCATGCTGTAGCGCCGAGGGGTTTGGTTTTTGTGACGGCTCGGAGTGTCGCTGGCTCTTATAAGTACCGGAGTTCCTTTCACTGGCCTCCGCAGCCTCTTCCCGGTTTGTGGCGTCGTGGATCGACCTCACAACTATCCTACCCTCCTCTCTCTTAAGTTCCTCTTTTTCTGCTCGCTCCTCTCTACGACTAACTGCATTCTCTACTACGTGCGTTTTACACCATACCTCTCCGCTGCTCTCTTACAATTGTGTTTCTTCATCACAGCTACAGACACTAGTCCTATGGCCCCATTAATCAACACTATGTTTCACGACCAACAAGACGCTGGCGCCTCCGTTTTACTAAGGCCCATCAACATCGACGTAGCTACTCTGGAACAACCTGATACTCGTTCTCCCATGAGCCCCAGGTCACAAACGAATGCAGAAGATGCCCATCACCACCGGGACGGTGACCAAGGCGTCGGCACCTTTCAGGCTTCAGTACCGGGCGGCGCGTCGATCTTGATGAAAGACTCAGCCGGAACTTCTATGTCCTTGAACCTAGGTATTGACCCTAGCTCTGGGACACCCATTCTGTCTGGACGGGCAATCGATGCCCATGGATGTGTTCTCGATGTGCACCCTTGCAGCTGCAACGATCCAATTTCCCCACGCCACAAGCTCCCAGGAAGCCCCGGTGGAGCGCATCTCCGCAACCACAGTCACTTGTATCCATCTCCGAAGTCGCCGTTTGGTGCGCATCGGCGACTAGCCATGCCCACCCCGACGCCCCTGATCGTGGTGCAGACACTAATGACGTCCTCTCCCTCTCATCCCGAACCTCAGGCTGGCGAATCGGAGGCGCCGATTCCGGAGACATCCGTTGACCCTTTGAGAAGCCCTTTCACCCCGACTCCTGCTTCCATGCGCCGGCGCTCTCAGAGTCCTGGCAGCGACTCACACGACACGTTTCACACACCCCCAATCGGCCCCGAAGACACCTCAAACCCTTACAATACGATTCCGCCTCCTAATTCCTCGTCCGATCCGCTACCTTCGTCCCACAAAGCAACTCTGGGGCTGAACACCATCTCTGAGCAATCCCTATTCGATCCCGATTTGGATACTCCACTCGTTCAGTCGCCCACATCTGACGGTGCATGTTCGGATATCTCGAGGCCTAGTGCTCTCGGTCCGCTACCTTCACTTCCCAGTTCGCCGTCTTACACTGCCTCGGAGCGCAGCACCCAGACTGTGATTCCGCTCTCTCATCTCATGTACGATGTTCAACTAGACCTCGAAGAGCAGCCGAACACAGGGTCAACTGTTAATGGTCCTCCTTTGCATAGCAACGTATTCTCCCAAGGAAGTAGGGTATCTACTCCGGTGGTTTCAGCCTTTCCTGATCCCTCGGAAGGTCTCATCCATCCCGCCAATGTCGACACCCTGGGTCATGACGGACCCACAAGTATAGCTGACGCTCACGCCACCAGTCGCCGGGGGAGCGTGGTCAATTCAGACTCAGATCTCTACACCGATCGCGTTATAGCAGACCCACTGCCATCAATACCTGTGGCCATTGGGCTAGACGGTCAAGAGTTGCGGTATAACCTGGCGACCCAACCCAGTTTCAATACCGCAGAGGTATACATTCGTTTCCTGAACATCGTCACCCTAACTGACGGACACCCGTAGGAACCCACGAACCCACCCGTAACACGCTCAGGTAATTTCGAAGGGAAATGGGTCGCGAATCTTCACCAGGACAGGATGGCGCTCACACTCGACCTCTCTCTGGACGGGCTTGGTCTGCATAACCTGTCTCTATCCGTACCTCCCCACTTCCCCTTGTCGTCGAACCAAGCCCCCGCACCAGAGGTCCGACAGGAGTCTCCGCGACTCTGGGAACCACCCGTGGCGGCGGAAACGGTCCGCGACCACTGGGAGGTTGCAAGTAACTCATCGCAATCCGTTGTTACGATTGGGAGCAGCCCATCTACCGCACCACCGTTGAGCGACCTCCCGCTGACCCCGATCCCCGAGCTTCTCCATACCCCAACGGGTCACAGCATGCCCACTACCGGCGCCGGCGTACCGGAACGTCCATCTCCGCGCGCTTCTGCATTTCTCAGCGAGCGGCGGCACCCTCAGTCCAGGCTCCCGGGCCCGCTTGACAGTAGCCCGATCATTGAGCAGCTCGCGCAGGGCGGGGGCGACGTGAGCACGATCCGTACTGTACGTATTCCCGCGCTACCACATTTCCCTTTCGTTACAATGGAGCGCTGACTGACCCCGCACACGAGCAGGCCCTGCGCAAGATCGCCCGCAGATGGCAGAACATCACAGTGATGCCTGACGGTGTCGGTGTGGGCGTCATCGACGACGCCTGCGAGATGCTCTATCACGCACTCTCGGATCTCACCCCCGTCATCTCACTCACCTGGCCCCCGGCACGGCAGCCGTCGCTTGGTACCGAGGGTGGGCAACCGCCTCCAGCAGAGTTTCAGTTGCGGCTGCAGCACATGAGCGACTCGGAGCGCAAGTGGTACCTCAAGCAACACGAGTTCACTACCTCTCTCCAACGGTGTGTTTTCGCCCTCCTCGTCACCCTCACTCCCCCTTTTGGCTGATCACGGCACACCAGGAATCTCACACGCCTGGCACTTCTCGCACAGCGTGTTCGCGAAGACCCGGATGCCGCGTACAGGAATAACGTCCACGAACGTATCTCGCAATTCGTGGCCAAGTTTGAGGATATCGCATTGCGTCTCAAGGTGCGCATTAATTTACCTTTTATGATATTGTATGATTTAAACGCAAACTCCTATAGCTCGCTCATCACATACGAGTCGAACAAAGGTACCGCGTGCGCGTGCGTTATACCGCCCGGCGCGCCGTCGCTTCGCCTGAGCAGGTGGCAGCGCACGAATACTACAAGAACCGTCTCGTTCAAGTCCGCCAAGAAATCGAAGGGATCAAGAGCACGCTACTCGCCTTGTGCGACCCTCGGTCACTCTCTTCGTGATAACTCCGAGGATACTTCTTTCCTCATGACATTTTTTTTTACGATACTCACGACGACGCCAGACTCACCTATCGAGTTTGTGTGCCACGCAAATCGCAATCACTGTAGCATAGCTATTACATATTCCTAGTCGAATCAATAAATCAGATATAGTGCACTAATTACTGGAAAAACTCACTCGCCACAAGGCAGCTAGCTCGTCACACAGAGCGTATCGATGCATGAGTGGCAAGAATATTGAAAGGAGGGAACGTTCCCAATGTCCCCAATCTAAAGCTTATGCCTATATTAGTTCCAAAGAGCCACGACTCTCACCCAGAGCTCGCGACTCGGACTCAAGTAGACGGTTGGCCTCTGGTGAGAGACCAGTATTTCCAGTTCCTGATTACTCCCTTATCCTGCGGTAAGTTATGAGCGCCATCCCATGCGAAAGAAACCCGCAAATACAAATATACCAGTCGAGCGACGATACAGATCGCACCAAGGGCACACCCGTCACCTACACGTACGACTCAGAGTTGTGTGTGGGTCCAATCGAAGGTATTAACCCTCATGTCGAAATGACGATTTAGACTCCAAGAGAAATCCAGCGCCAGGTAGAATATTATAGCGAATTATATTTGTAGAAGCGGTATGTTACAGTAAACCGATACGAACAACCGGGTTACAAAGGCGCGCGTGCGTGTACAAAAGAGTAGCGATGAATAGAGAGAATTGTCCTCATCACATAGCATAGAGAGAGTGAAGTAGGAAACCCTGATTAGATGGGCAAGGTGACGCCGGAGAGGACGCCGTCCGCAACACCGCTCTGGAGCAAATTCTTGTTCGACTTGGGGTCCTTCCCCTTGTCGTAGTCCGCCTTGCGGTACTTGTCGTCGTCCGACTTGTGGGCCTTGCCCTTGTCGTAGTCTGACTTGTGATCCTTATCGTCGTCTGACTTGCGGTCCTTATTGTCATCCGACTTGAAGTCCTTTCCCTTGTCGTAGTCCGACTTGTGGTCCTTATCGTCGTCATACTTGCGATTCTTATCGTCATCTGATTTGCGATCCTTATCGTCGTCTGACTTGTGATCCTTATTGTCGTCCGACTTGAAGTCCTTCTCCTTGTCGTAGTCCGACTTGCGATCCTTATCATCGTCTGACTTGTGGTCTTTCCCCATATCGTCGTCAGACTTGTGATCCTTGTCGTCGTCCGACTTGCGATCCTTGTCGTCGTCCGACTTGCGATCCTTGTTGTCGTCAGACATACGATCCTTGTAGTCGTCCGTCTTGTGGTCCTTTCCCTTGTCGTCGCTCGACGAATCGGGATATTTCTTATCGTCAGAATAAGGCGCAGGGTAAGACTTCTCCTCGGAGTACTTCATGTCTTCGGGGTAAGGTTTAGGATACGGCTTCTCTTCAGGGTACTTCTTCTCCTCAGGATACGGCTTGTTCTCCTCAGGGTACTGCTTGTTCTCCTCAGCGTAAGGGTTAGGATACGGCGTATCCTCGCGGGGAATGTACGCCCTGTACTTCTTCTTCTCGTCGTACTTCTTCTCCTTAGGGTACTTCTTCTCATCGTACTTCTTCTCCTGAGGATAATTCTTCTCGTCGTACTTCTTCTCGTCGTACTTCTTCTCCTGGGGGTACTTCTGGTTGTACTTCTTCTCCTGGGGGTACTTCTGGTCGTACTTCTTCTCCTCAGGGTACTTCTGGTCGTACTTCTTCTCCCGAGGGTATTTCTCGTCGTACTTCTTCTCGTCGTACTTCTTCTCCCTAGGGTACTTCTTCTCATCGTGCTTCTTCTCCTCGGGGTACTTCTCGTCGTACTTCTTCTCGTCGTACTTATTCTCCCGAGGGTACTTCTCGTCATGCTTCTTCTCGTCGTACTTCTTCTCCTCATGGTACTTCTTCTCGTCGTACTTCTTCTCCTTAGGGTACTTCTTCTCGTCGTACTTTTTCTCCTGAGGGTACTTCTCGTCGTACTTCTTCTCCTGAGGGTACTTCTTCTCGTCGTACTTCTTCTCGTCGTACTTCTTCTCATCGTACTTCTTCTCGTCGTACTTCTTCTCATCGTACTTCTTCTCCTCATCGTACTTCTTCTCGTCGTACTTCTTCTCATCGTACTTCTTCTCGTCGTACTTCTTCTCATCGTACTTCTTCTCATCGTACTTCTTCTCCTGGGGGTACTTCTTCTCGTCGTACTTCTTCTCATCGTACTTCTTCTCCTCAGGGTACTTCTTCTCGTCGTACATCTTCTCGTCGTACTTCTTGTCCTTAGGGTACTTCTTCTCGTCGTACTTCTTCTCCTGAGGATACTTCTCATCGTACTTCTTCTCGTCGTACTTCTTCTCCTCAGGGTACTTCTTCTCGTCGTACTTCTTCTCCTCAGGGTACTTCTTCTCGTCGTACTTCTTATCCTTATGGTATTTCTTCTCGTCGTACTTTTTCTCCTGAGGATACTTCTCGTCGTACTTCTTCTCCTGAGGGTACTTCGCGTCGTACTTCTTCGCGTCGTATTTCTTCTCCTCAGGGTACTTCTTCTCGCCGTACTTCTCCTTAGGATACTCCTTCTCCTCGCGGAGAGCGTACGCCCTGTCCTTATGGTCATTAGACTTGGAATAGGGCCTCTCTTGAGGGTACTTGTGATGAGGAGAGTAAGATTCAGGGTGGTATGTGCCCGGGGTGCGGGACTTCATTTCGTCCTTGTAGTCAGGTTGCGGCCCCATAGGAACCGCGGCCGCGGAGATGACCAGACCGGCAATGACATAGGCGAGCAAGGCAGAGTAACGCGAAAGCATGATGGAAAGCAAAAGCAAAAGCAAAGAATAGCAATGAGGAGGAGTAGAAGCTGGAGAACCGTCGCAGGAGGACCGCTGGGAACTGAAGAACTGGAGCGGTAGAACGCCTACTTTTATACGCTCTCGACGTTCACATTCCTTTCCCCATTTTTGGCGCAGAGAAACACGTGAAGTTAACCATGATTCCAAAGTGAAACGCAGTAAAGCAAGATGAACCTGGCCTGGCATGACTGGCAGCGTAACTAGTAGCATGACTAGTGCCAGTGGCCGTCAAATTCCAGTCAACATTCTAGTTGATCTAGATCTTGTCACGCCAGTAGAATCTGTTACTAGGTATTTCTCGTACAGTACGGTGATAGCTCCGAGGCGATGTCGCGAGCGGTGGATGGGCCCCCCGGAGCAAGTCAATGATGAAGGCCTGGTAAGGATGCCTCGTTGTCGATGCCACGACAGTTACGGGGTGCGTGCGGCATGCGGACAAAAAAAAACACACTCCGGTCATTTGAACCAGCCGTGTCACGCTTCTGACGGATGAGTACTAGCGAGTACACGCGAAATGAGAGGCACTCAAAAGACTACATTCATTCCATTTCAGAACGGCAATAGTTCTAGTTTTGCCAGTGTCACGCTCCCACCGGCCTGAGCATGTGTTTCTACGTCATTCAACCACCAGCACTCCCCAGGCTCCCACTCAATGCTAGTCTTAGTGCTAGTCGGCACTCCCATTCGACCCGCGTTTATTGGGTAACACCTTTGCTCTCTAGTTCCGCCGACAACCTCCCCACACCGCTTCCGCCCGATGCCAGTCGGAGCTCACATTCGGCACTCGCAACCATCAGGTCGCACCTCCGCCCCATTGAATATACCTTCATACCCGCTTCCACCCGGCACTAGTAAGCAGTAGCCTTCGAAACCCCCAATAAACATGACAGCGACGAGATAGTTGAGAGCATGCCGCTGCGTCAAGCGGGGAGGCCAAGGTGCCACATTCGGGAGGCAATGGTGGGAGCGACGAGCGGCAAGTGAGGATGCATAGAAAAGGCGTAGGAGAGGGCTAGCGAGCGATGAGAGTGAGGCGAGGTGAGGTGAGGGAGAAGGCTCAGCAATGAAGGCGAGCCGTGAGGTGAGTGAGAGTATAGAGCACAAGACTACAGAAGCTGAGGCGAGCTGCGGCAGGTGAAAGGTGGGAGGGTGTGTGTATCGACGGGAGTGAAGAAGCAAAGGAGAGGTATGCGAAAAAGTGTGAGCGACGTAGTCTAAACTCCAGAATGCAAGACGCAAGGGCGAACATGAATGATGTGAGCTAGGGGCAGAGGTGAGTTCAGCAGGGTGAGTCGAGTGGGGAGAGTGCGAGCGACAAAGTAAATTTACGGAGTGCGACAGGCTTGGTAGGGAGTGAGGGCGCGATGCATGGGCGGAGCTGGGGTGACGTGGCGTCTCAAGAGCTGCGGCGTACACGATGCGAAAGCGAGGCTCCGATAGACGAAAGCGAAAGCAACCAAGCAGAGTCGAGGCGAGGGAGAGGTGGCACGCGAAGAGGTCAGTTGCGGCGTGAGAGAGGCGAGTGCGAGGGACGAGCGAGGTAGAGCTGAGATGTTTGGGGAGGGCGGGATGACGATGCCGAGTTGCAGCGCGCATAAGCGAGGGAGAGGGAGAGGAGAGCGCGAGCGACGACTGAACAAGCTAAGGGTAACGTCGAGGGGGAAGGGGAAGCTGCGGCGGGGGAGGCGAGCGTCGGGAGTGCGCATCAAGAGCGAGGGGGGAGAGTGGGGCAGAGGACACATGCGACGAAGCCAAGAAAGAGCCAAGCGAGCGAGCGAGGAAGTGAGGGACGACAAGCGTCGATAGTCTTTCTTTCGTACTTTTTTCGCTGGCTCGGCACGCTCATGCTTTACCTTCCTTCACAACCCGGTTTCGACGAACAGCGACTTGGGACGGCATACACACGACCTTCTCTGTTCACTCACCAAATCTCCTCTCGAAGGATATCGCGTCGCGGCTGCTCCAGGTCTTTGGCCCACGCGGCGACTCGGGATCCAGGCAGGACAGGCTAGCACTGTTCTGGTTGTGGCTTCCCCGTTTGACGAGCTCACCAGCGGCTTCGCCCCGGCAGACATCATCCGGGACGATTCTACCAAGAGGCGGGCAGGTTTGTCACGAAGATAGGCCTCACAACTGGCGCATCAGGACAGATTATAAACGACAGAATGATGTCCCACCTGTCTATCCGCTTCCATCTCGTTGTAATGTGCCTCTACCGCGCTTGCCGGTCATAGGGCTGGTAACACTAGGAGAAGACCTACTTCCCCTTCAGGCTATCGTCGAGCTAATTCACTGCGCAAGAAGTCCAACAGGAGTCCGTGCAACTACGGAGACCACGCGTGGTGGCGGAAAGTGTGGATCACTGGGAGGTCGCAAGCAAAGTCGTCGTCGTAGTTCGTCGTGACATCAGGGATACACCAACGGATCACACCACCGGCGCCGGCGTACCGGAACGCCCATCCCTATGCGCTTCCGCACTTCTAGGCGAGCGGTGTGCCCGCTCGGCACCAGCAGTCGCCCAATCCTACTACTAGAGCAGCTCGCATGGCGAGGGCGAAATGAGCACGACCCGTAGCGTATATCCTCTTGTACACGGCGCGCTGACCTTGCACAAGAGCAAGTCCCACGCAGCATCGCCCGCAAATGGCAGAACATCGTGGCGATGCTCAATGGTGTCGCACTGGACGTCATCGACGACGCCTGTGCGATGCTTTGCCACGCGCTCGCAGATCTATCGCGCCAATCATCACACTCACGTGGCGCCCGACCGCGGCCAGCCGTCGCTTGGAACCGAGGACGAGTAACTCCTCGCGGCAGAGTTTCAGCTGCAGCTGCAGCAGCACATGAGCGACGCAGAGCGCAAAAAATGATACCTCAAGCAGCACGATTCACTATCTCTCTCCAGCGGTGCGTCTGCAGTCATCGTCACTCTCCTCTCACACCCCTTTTTATTGGCCGACCACGCACGGACGCCACACCAGGGATCTCACACGCCTCGCGCTTCTCGCTCAGCATGTCCGTGAGGACCCGGCGGACGCCACGTACTATGCAACATCCACTAACGCATATCACAGTTCGTGGCCAAGTTCGAGGATATTGCACTGCGTCTCAAGGTGCGCATCAGTTACCTACCGACTTCGTCTACGTTGCATGATTAAATGTACTCCCACAGCTCGCCTACCACATCCGGGTCGAGAAAAAGTACCGTGTGCGCGTGCGTCATACTGCGCAGCGTGCCGTCGCTTCGCCAGACCAGGTGGTACTCGCCTTGTGCTCCGCTCGGCCACTCCCTTCGTGATGGCTCCGAAGGTGCCTCGATATTTACGACTCTCACGACGACACCTGACACGCTTTTCTTCATCTTTCGAGTTTGTATGCCACGCAAACCGCAATTACTGCGGCGTAGCTATTGCATATTCCTGGTCGAATCAATAAATCTGGTAGTGCACCGATTATTGGAAAACGCTCACTCGCTCCAAGGCAGCTAGCTCTTCACAGAGCGTGTCAATACACGAGTGCAAAGGAGGGAACATTCCCGATGTCCTGAATTTGAAGCCTATAGTCGGTAATCTGAGTGTGTATGCGACTATCGGGACTGTCATCGTACGCCTCTACTGGTTCCCGAGAGCCACGAATCCGGTCTGATCCCATGATCCCCACCCAAGGCTTGTGACTTGGACCGGGGTGGGCGGTTAGCCCAGCATATCCAGTTCTCGACTCCGCCCTTATCATGTTATGAACACATCCCTTACGAAAGAGACCCACAAATATATCAGTCGGACGACGAAACAGATCATACCGAGGGTACACCAACCAGAGTTGTAGGTTAGTTCAATCAAAGGTATTAACCCTCATAGCGAAACGACGATTCAGACCTCAATTGAAATATAAATTCCAATGCGCCAGGTAGAAGATCATGACGAATGAGATTTGTAGAAGAGTATGATATGCCAGGAACAACCACGTTACAAAGGCGCGTGTACAAAAGAGTGGCAATGAATAGAGAGAATTGTCCTCATCACAAAATACAAAGGGCGATGTCGATTACAAGATGTTGATGTTTGTGCAGCCAATGGCAATAGCGCCATACTGACATTGCAGAGTTTCAGCAAAGGGCGAAAAGGGGAGGAGGATTATAATACGCACAAACTTGGCATTTTTGCAGCACACAGGCTGGGCTGTGCAAGCGTTGCCCTTTAAACCGCCGCAATTCTGGCCGACAAGGCTGGTTGTCATCACGTCCGTCAATTTGGGAGTCCCAAGAAATGCGAGAAGACCCTGATTTCTTGCTTCTTCAAACTGAAGAAGCACGTCAACAACTGATTGACAGAGCTGAACATGATGTCACGTCTTACAGTGTTGACCGAATCGCAGCAACGCTGCTCTCCCACATCGCACTGGTCAGCGTCGCGGTCATTGTCGTCCGACTCGCGGTCCTTGTAGTCGTCCGACTTGCGGTCCTTGTCGTCATCCGACTTGCGATCATTGCCGTCGTCCGACTTGCGATTCTTGTAGTCATCCGGCTTGCGGCCCTTGTCGTCATCTGACTTGCGATCCTTGTAGTCGTCCGACTTGCGATCCTTGTCATCGTCACGGTCCGACTTGCGATCTTTGTAGTCGTCAGACTTGCGATCCTTGTCGTCCGACTTGCGATTCTTGTAGTCATCCGACTTGTGGTCCTTGTAGTTGTCCAACTTGCGACCCTTGTCGTCTTCCGACTTGCGACCTTTGTCGCCGTCCGACTTGCGACCCTTGTAGTCGTCAGACATGTGACCCTTGTAATCTTCCCTTCCCTTGTCGTCGCTCGACTTGTCGTGATGCTTATTATCTTCAGGGTAAGGCTTAGGATGCGGCTTCTCCTCAGGATACTTCTTCTCCCTAGGGTACTTCTTCTGGGGGTACTTCTCCTCAGGGTATTTCTTCGCCCCAGGATACTCCTTCTCAGGCCTCTTCTCCTCGTACTTCTTCTCCTTAGGGTACTTCTTCTCCTTAGGGTACTTCTTCTCCTCGGGGTACTTCTTCTCTCCGTACTTCTTCTCCTGAGGGTACTTCTTCTCCTCGGGATACTTCTTCTCCTCAGGATAAGGCTTAGGATACGGCTTGTCCTCGCGGAGAGCGTACGTCCTGTACTTATGATCATAAGACTTGGAATAGGGCTTCTCTTGGGGGTGCCCGTGATGAGGCGAGTAAGAATGAGAGTCGTATGTGCCAGGGGGGCGGGACTTCGGTTCGTCATTGTAGTCAGGTTTCGGTTCCATAGGTGTCGCGGCCGCGGAGATGACCAGACCGGCGACGACGTAGGCGAGCAAGGAAGAGAAACGCATGATGGAGAGCAAGACTAGCAATGAGAAGTTGGCGAACCGTAGGAGAACCGCTGGGCACTGATGAACTGGAGCGGTAGAACGCCTACTTTTATACGCTCTCGACGTTCACATTCCTGTCCCCATTTTGGGCGCAACGAAACACGAGAAATCAGCCAGTATTCCAAAGTGAAACGCAGTGAGGATCGGCATGGGTAAGGTGGATCTGCCAGGTGTGAGTTGCCATTTTCGCAGAATCACGCTCCAAGAAAGGGAGGTGCCGAGAAGTCACGTTATGAGCCGTCAAATCGAGACGGGTACTCCCGATTGGCACTTGAGCCCAGATCGTATTCCGGGCTTTTTTACAGGAAAAAGGAGCCTTTTCTTACTGTCATCGGCTTTGGCCAGCAAACGAAGGTGTATTTACTAGCAAATAAAATACGCGATTTTTTTGTCGGAAGACGACCCAAAGCGAGGCAGGAAAAAGGGGGAAGGTACGGCGTGCAATTGGGACATGTTTCTGCGTGAAGCGGTATGCGAACGGGGCGCCGCGCGTAAACGGGCGCGGGACGCACCTCTTACTCCTCCTTTATACCCAAAGGGGAGGAGCGGCGTGCACGAATAGAGGGAGCGCCCGTAAACGAGGGGTGCACTCCACCCCTTTGCATTCCCGTTTGCGCGCAAAACCGGGGGGACGCAGAAGCGGGAGGCCCCCCTTTGTGTGTACCTTTTGCGCGGAAAGGGGGGAGGGAGGACGCAGTGCAAGAAAAGAGCGAGGGGTGAGCCGATTGGGAGTGACGAAGCCGTGTTGCAGGATGTAAAAGGCGGGGGGGAGGGCGAGAGCGCGGGCGAAGAAACTGGGCAGACAGGCTGATGGCACGTGGCATCGAGGGGAAAGGCGGAGCCGCAGCGGGAGAGAGGCAATCGAGGGTGTGCGGGCTTAAGGCAAGAGTGTGCGGGCTTGAGGCGAATGTGATGAGTGTGTGTGCCAGGAATGAGAGGGCAGAGGGAGCGCCAGATTTTCCACCTGCGATTATTGGGTCTAAGGTGTGAGCGACGAGACTGTTGAGGGATGTCGCATCAAGCTGGAGACCGAGGTGCCGCGTTCGAGAGGCGATGGTATAAGCGACAAGCGACAAGCGCGAGGATGCAAGAGAGGCAAGGGCCGAGAGTGAAGGAGGCCGAGCTGCAGTGCTCGAGAGGAAGAGAGGACGATGTCGCAAGCAACGACCGACGAGCGTGAAGACGGATACGACAGGCGAGGAGGGGGGAGCCTACGAGTAGATGAGAGCAGATGTTCAACAGGAGTCTGTGCAACGTTCACTCTGTGCATTACCCGTGGCGGCGGAAAGGGGGGATCACTGGGAGGTTGCAAGGGAGTCGTCGCAGTTTGTTGTGGCGTTCGCGAACTGCCTGCCTAAATCTACCGCACCACCGTCGAGCGAATTGACTTTGTGGCTCCCGCTGACGCCAATCCCCGAGTTTCTCCGCCAACAAAACACGGCGCTACTGGCGCCGGCCAATCGCTCGCGCTCTGCACTTCTCGGCGAGCGGCGGCACCATCGGTCCAAGCTCCCAGGCCCACTTGATGGTGACTCGACCCTCAAGCAGCTCGCGCACGAGGTCGACGTGAGCACGGTGCATTGCCTATGTGTTTTCGTGCCACCACCATCCCCCCCCCGTCGTCTTGTACACGGTGCGCTGACCCCACGCACGAGAAGGTCCTCCGCAGCCTCGAATGGCAGAACATCGTAGTGTTTCCCGACGGTGTCGCGACATCGACGAGGCGGCGCGGAGCGTATTTAGTACTTCAAGTTCACCGTCTCTAGCGGTTCGTTCACCAATCGCGCCACTCTCCTTCCAACCCTCCCCCTTTTTTGTTGACAACGCAGGCACACCACACCAGGGAACTCACACGCCTCGCGCATAGCGTGTCAACGAAGACCTGGACGCCTCGTACAGGTGAACGTCCAGAAGGCATATTACTTTTTTTTTTTGAGAATATCGCACCGTATTTCAATGTGCGCATCAACTGTCTCCTTTCTTTTAATCCTGCGCGGGTTGCATGCTTTCATAACTCGCCCACCACATCCGAATCAAGCAAAAGTATCGCGTGCACGCGTCATACCTCGCGATGTGCTGTCGCTTCGCTAGAGCAAGTGGCAACGCACGAGTAAAACGAGGCCGTCTCTCAAAGTACGCGAAGTTGAGGAGATCAAGCGCATGCTACTCACAGTAATACGCGGCGCTCGCCCACTCCCTTCGTGATAGCTCTGAAGACGCGTCTGTCCTCACGATATTTACGATGCTCACTATGACAACTGACACGCATTCCTTCATCTTTCGAATTTGTGGTCCACGCAAACCGCAATCACTGTAGCATAGCGTAGCCACTACATATCCCTAGTCGGATCAACAAATCTGGTAGTGCAATTCTCGGAAAACGCTCACTCGTTACAAGGCAGCCAACTCTCCACACACACAAAAGTAAGTGTGTCGATACAAGAGAGGATATAAATATACGACGATACAGACCACACCGAAGGTACACCCAGCACTGCACATACGGACCAGAGTTGTGTGTGAATTTAATCGAAGGCATTAATTAACCCTCATGTCGAAACGACGTTTTAGATTCCAAGCGCCAGGTAGTAGAAGATTATGAAGAATTAGATTTGTTTAAAAGTTTGATACGATAGGAACAACCGCGTTACAAAGGTGCGTGTACAAAAGAGTGACAATGAATAGTAGAGAGAATTGTCCTCATCACGAAGCACAGAGAGCGAAGTAATAAATACGATTACAAGACGTTAAGGTTCGTGCAGCCAATGGCAAAACCACCATACTGACGTTGCAGAGTTGTTCAGCAAGGACGAGAAGGGGGGAAGAATAATAATACGCACAAACTTGGCATCCTTGCAGCACACAGGTTGGGCTGTGCAAACGTTACCCGATACACCGCCACAATTCTGGCCGACAAGGCTGGCGGAGCTGGTCTGCGTCGTTATGAGAGTCGCAAAAAGTCCGAGAAGATCCGAGTTCCTTGCTTCTTCCAACTAAAAAGTCATGTTAACAACTGATTGACAGAGCCGAACATGAGGTCACGTCTTACGGTGTTGACCGACTCGCAGCAACGTTGGTGTTCCACATTGCATTGGCTAGAGTTGTGGTACTTGTCGTCGTCCGACTTGCGATCTTTGTCATTGTCGTAGTCCGACTCGCGGTCCTCGTCGTCATCCGACTTGCGATGCTTATAGTCGTCCGACTTGCGGTCCTTATCATCGTCACGGTCCGACTTGCGATCTTGGTAGTTGTCCGACTTGCGATCCTTGTCGTCGTCAGACTTACGACCCTTGCGGTCCTTGTCATCGTCACGGTCCGACTTGCGATCTTTGTAGTCGTCAGACTTGCGATCCTTGTCGTCAGACTTGCGATCTTTGGGGTCATCCGACTTGCGATCCTTGTCATCGTCAGACTTGCGACCCTTGCGGTCCTTGTCGTCGTCATGGTCCGACTTGCGATCTTTGTAGTTGTCCAACTTGCGATCCTTGTCGTCAGACATGCGATTCTTGTAGTTGTCCAACTTGCGACCCTTGTCATCGTCCGACATGCGATTCTTGTAGTCGTCCGACTTGCGGTCCTTGTCGTCGTCCGACTTGCGATCCTTGTAGTCGTCAGACATGCGATCCTTTCCATTGTCATCGCTCGACTTGTCGGGGTACTTCTTGTCTTCGGGGTAGGGCTTAGAATATGGCTTCTCCTGAGGGTACTTCTTCTCCTCGTACTTTTTCTCCTGGGGATATTTCTTCTCCTCGTACTTCTTCTCCTCGTACTTCTTCTCCTCAGGGTACTTCTTCTCCTCAGGCTTCTTCTCCTCAGGATATTTCTTCTCCTCAGGCTTCTTCTCCTCAGGATACTTCTTGTCCTCGGGATACTTCTTCTCCTCAGGGTACTTCTTCTCCTCGTACTTCTTCTCCTCAGGATACTTCTTCTCCTCAGGCTTTTTCTCCTCAGGATACTTCTTGTCCTCGGGATACTTCTTCTCCTCAGGCTTCTTCTCCTCAGGATACTTCTTCTCCTCAGGTTTCTTCTCCTCAGGTTTCTTCTCCTCAGGGTACTTCTTCTCCTCGTACTTCTTCTCCTCAGGCTTCTTCTCCTCGGGATACTTCTTCTCCTCGGGTTTCTTCTCCTCAGGATACTTCTTCTCCTCGGGTTTCTTCTCCTCAGGGTACTTCTTCTCCTCGTACTTCTTCTCCTCAGGATACTTCTTCTCCTCAGGCTTCTTCTCCTCAGGATACTTCTTCTCCTCAGGCTTCTTCTCCTCAGGATACTTCTTCTCCTCAGGTTTCTTCTCCTCAGGGTACTTCTTCTCCTCGGGTTTCTTCTCCTCAGGGTACTTCTTCTCCTCGTACTTCTTCTCCTCAGGATACTTCTTCTCCTCAGGCTTCTTCTCCTCGGGATACTTCTTGTCGTCGTACTTCTTGTCGTCGTACTTCTTCTCTTCAGAGTAAGGCTTAGGATATGGCTTATCCTCACGGAGAGCGTACGCCCTGTACTTGTGGTCGTAAGACTTGGAATAAGGTTTCTCTTGATACTTGTGATGAGGGGAGTAAGAATGAGGGTTGTATGGGCCCGGGCGGGACTTCGGTTCGTCATTGTAGTCAGGTGGCGGTCCCATAGGTGTCGCAGCCGCGGAGATGACCAGACCGGCGACGATGTAAATGAGCAAGGCAGAGAAACGCGAAAGCATGATGGAAAGCAAGACTAGCAATGAACAGAAGTTGGAGAACCGTTGGAGAACCGCTGGGCACTGCTGAACTCGAGACCTTGAACGCCTACTTTTATACGCTCTCGACGTTCACATTCCTATCTTCGTTTTGGGCGCAACGAAACGCGAGACGTTGGCCAGTATTCCAAAGTGAAACGCAGTAGAGAGATAGGGTGAATTATTTCCATTGAAACGTGAATGACGATCACCGAAGTCAAGCCGCTCGCCCCGTGAAGGGGAAGAAAGAGTGACAAATCCGGATGGCATTCAAACCCACGAGATCTGGTCTGGCCTAATCCATCGACCTGTTATGAGTCGCTTTCGGATTCGGAATTTATCGTCCTTCTCCGACACCGAAAGTCAAGCTAGTTAAGGGCGAAGATCCTAGGTTTGAATTCCAGTACGTCGTCCAAGCCCGCCGGACGTCGGATAGGACAAAGGAGTTCTCTGTGTGACCTTAGAAAAGGTACGAGAAGCACCAAAGTGATCAGCGCTCAGAAATAGTCAAGCTTGGTATTGTGCACGCTCGTTCGGTGTGGGCTATAAACAAACCACCTAAGAAGGTGATAAGAACGCGTACATGTAATACGACCTTTCGAATTCACAATCTCCACCGGCCTGGGAAGTCCCAGACAGATCCAAGGGAGACGATTGGCGCTGTCTGGGCCAATGTCGATGTCAGTTCCGCCGTCCAGAGGGAAACTGTTCCACTACCCCGGGCCAATGGTTACATGAAGTTTAACGCGATCTGTTGCCCCGACGGTCAGCTTTTCTGCATTAGATTGAATCCCTAAGCGCGAAAACTGTGTTGTAACACTAGCACACAAAAACTCAGTGAAGATGGAGCGATAGTGGTAGATATTCAAGTTTACTCCATACGCGTAGAGGTGAGCGAACTAAAGCAGGCTCAACGGCATCGACAACCTGTGTAGTCACATGATCACAAGGTCACACAATATTATAGGTGCATTACAGTAGGATATGATCAACGCACGATAAGGGCCCTGGTGCGTGTACAAAAGAGTGGTAATATATAGATGAAAGAAATGTCTGCATAACGAAGCACACTCATGATGCAATTACAAGCCAATCATATCCGGACCTAGACCGTTCACTTGTTTATATTAATATTCATGCATCCGAAGGCGAAAGCGCCATTCTGTTAAATAAATAAGTGGAAAGTAATACAGGTAGTTAGAAAGGCGGGACGCACAAATGTAGTCTTCTCGCAGCAGACAGGTTGGGCCGTGCAAGCGTTGCCGGTAAGCCCATTACAGTTTTGGCCTACGAGCCCGATGCTCGAGAGCACAGTGTTGACGCCAGCAAGGGCAAGTAATGAGCTGATTTCACTAGCCTAAGGGCGTTTTCAAAAACAAGCCAGAATAAGATATCATTGTGATGAGCTCACCTGGTTGACCGAGTTGCAACATTGCTGTTTCCCAACATTACAGTGACCCTTCCCAGAATCATCCTTGGAGCGCTCATACTCCCCATCCTTGGGGCGTTTGTCATGTCCCTTCGCATCGCGGGCACTGTAGTACTTCGGCGAGTAAGGGTGTTCCTGCTCAGAGTTGTGCCTCGACGGCTGCTTCATGTCATCGCCGTGGCCACCAGATTGTCCCATCGGCGTTGCTGCCGCAGAGATGGCCAGACTGGCGACGAGGTAGACAAAGAAGACAGAGAAACGCGAAAGCATGACGGAAAGCTGAAGTAGTAATGAAGGGAAAGGCGCTGTAGAACTCCAAGCCTAGATCGTCAACATTTATACGTTGACAAGTTTTGTATTCCTGATCCCAATTTCGGACATTGTCACAGGAAATCCTCAGCGGATAGCTTCCAACTTGAAGCTATTGAAGTACGGTCCAGGCCGATCGTATGCTTTTTGAAGACGGACAACTGGGAACGCCACTGTCAATCGTAGATCTCGCTTAGGCTTCCAGTCAGCCACGAATAGGACTTACGAGAAAGGCGGTCCTCAAATACTGTACTGTATCGCCAACGTGTAGTATCAGCACTTGACGTCATCGATTCATGACTATGGTTCGGACCATAACCACGACAAATATCCGATGACTTGGTGAAATGAAGTGGGGGGAAGCACATCAGCTATATCGCCTGCTACGGAACCGAAGCCCGATATTGAGTCTATTGTAGGTGTGGCTGGCAGAACGTATAACTTACACGAATCATAGTCCAGCGAGCTCGTTAGCTACGCACACGCGTCCAGTTCGTGCCAGCGGTCGGTTATGCAACGCGTTCCCCGTGCGCAACAAAAGAGGGTCGCTACGAGGATTATGACCGTGAATTTCGCGGCCAGTAGTGTCGGTGCCACGATGACCTAGCCTGTCAGTGGTACGTGCGTACTAACAAAAAGTAGGACAAAGTTGATTATAGTGGGTGGGAATGTGATGACTAATCAATTCGGAAAGAGCCGAGATAATGCCATCCAATTGCCAGCGCTCACGATGATGGATCGGTGACCGGCGGCCAGCGGTCTCGCCGATCAAAGGATATTCCAGGCCTAGAAGATCGACGATAAGATACAGTACGACCAGACGACTGGATTTCACCATGTCTCTGCGTGATGAGATGGCTACGTGCAGCGGGCCAGGAGATGAGAAGAATGAAGTACGACTTGTCCGCCCGCCCGCCACGCGGCCGAGCTCGTATAAGCGAAATGGAACAGGAATCAATCGGCTTTCGTGAACAAAATTGCTGTACTAAAGAAGCTGGAATGCCGGTGGCGAGTGTGTGTACGAAAGAGTGGTGTGTACTAAAGAATGGAACATCCCCGTCATAAAAAATAAACCCGAGACTCATAATAAGGCCAGATGCGTCAGCTAGTTTCGCTATACCCCCGCCCGTGCCTCTAAAGATCACTGCGGTTGCGTTCAGCGGTCTGCAATCGAACGCCACGAAACCGTTCTGGAATGATGTAGGTCGTGAGCAAGGTGTGGGTAAAAGGACACACGCACGAAATGCCTCTTCTAGCAGCAAGGCAGTTCTGCTGTGCACTCGTCGCCGTTGATAGCATAGCCGTTTACCAGGCAATACCCATCGGTGGGCAGTTCGATCGACTTCGATCCGACGAGTGAGTTGGCCTGCGAAGAAAGGCCCAGGTTGTCAAGACGCTCAGGTGTCTGTTTATTGCTCTCCTGGAGAATGTCTCAGCGGCGGGTATACGAGAGAAATCTCAATTGCGACTCGGAATTACCTTGGTCTTGTGATCCTGAAGCTTCTGCTTATCGGATTTGCCTTTCTCCTCAAGGGAAGGCTGCTTCTGTGGGCGGGACTTCACATCAGGCTTTGGCTTCTCCACGGGCTTGGTCTTCGCCCCAAGCTTAGGCTTCTCCTCAGACTTAGTCATGTCTGGGAAGGGCTGCGAATGCGGGGGAGGAGGTGATGGCAGCGGTGAGTACGATATCTCTCCGCGCTTGTACTTCCCCTCTTTCGATGCAAGCAAGGGCGAGGGTGGGGGTGACGGGGCGGGGAAGGTCTTCTCCTCTGACTTATGTTTCTCCTTCATCTCGGACCTTTCTGAGTAGGGTTTCGTGGTCGGTGCGTGTGGGCAAGTCTTCTCCTCAGACTTGGGTTTTTCCTCTTTCAGTGTGTGCGGGGTCGGGGAAGCTGCGTTAGGTTTCTCCTCTGACTTAGGCTTCTCCGGATACGACTTTGGGGCTGACGCGGGTGAGTAGGACTTTTCCTCAGGCTTGGGCTTCTCCTCTTTCTGCGACGGCGGGGGAGCTGCGTAAGCCTTCGGGGGAGGCGGCGGCGGCGAGTAAGGCTTCTCTTCAGGCTTCTCCGTATAAGACTTTTGGAGCGGAAGGGAAAGATACGGCGGAGTCTTGTAAGGCATCACCTTAGACTCATCGTGGCAGGGAGGTGACCCTGTGGGCATTGCTGCAGTGGAGATGGTCATACCGATGGTGGCGTAAACGGATAAAGCGTGGAGACGCATGACGAAGAGTTGGACTAGTAATGAACGGAAGAAGGAGCACAAATGGCTACCACAGAAGTAGTTACCTCGGCTGTCCACTTTATTCATTCTGGATCTTCGTATTCCTGTGTCCAATTTGGGGTCAGCCACGAACGACGGTCAACCGCGCGCTTTGTGTGAATATAAGCACATCATATATTCCGTCACGTATGAAGGGAGATACCTTCATGTTTTGTTTTCGTGTCCATAGGAAAGAGCCGGCTCGGGACGGGAATATTACCCGGAAGATAACCCTACAAACTGTGACAGCGAGAGCGAGATTCAGCGTGGCAAGCAAGTCAGGTAGCCAGTCCAGATCTAGATGGCACGGTATCCAAAGTGCTTGTGCGCAGAAAGGGTTGTCGCAACGCTATATTGAGTGACGTCACCGAATGTCCGTGTTCTCGCACGAGCAGAGCACCCCAGGTCACTAGTCCAATTCCACAAATCAGCCACATTGACACCGCCACACAAGACCACTTTAGAACGCGATAGGGATGGAGACGAGGAGTGATAACGAGTGAGAAACCCAAGCCGATGAGCAAGTTTCGATCCGCATGTGTGCACATAAGCTATCTGAGCATCACGGAATAGGTTTGACAGGAAAGAATGTGTAGACGGTGTAGTACGTAATGAGTCAAAGGACGCCGTGCTCGCAATCATCTAAGAGGTCATGACCGATAAAAAACTTCATTGTTTATAGCCAAATTTCCGAGCTTACTTGGAGGGTGGTATAAAGAGATCTTAACATAGATCCCAAGGTCGCAATTTTCAAAGGGAAAGGAGTGAGTGCAGATAGATAGATTACCTAAACATCGCTAACATCTAACGCCGGACTTCCTGAAGCAAACCTTAAAGCTTAAAGCCGAGCAAAGCCCCCGTGTGGCACCGAGTGGCACCATGACATGGCCGCAGAGGCCTTCAAGTTGAGGCAACTTCTGTACTGTATTTCCAGCAACATTCGATGGATGCTCGTCGTGTGTTGGTCGCCGTCGAATTCGATCCCCACGCCTGTGCTATATATAAGGGTGACCCTTATCACCTCCAATAACCGATAGTATCTATATCTGGCAAGCCACCGACTCGGAGTAAAACATCATATCGTCAAAACCGCTTTACGCACCTCCTCCGGCTCCTGTGTCTAAGCTCGCCCGCTACCGCACTCTCTCATCTCTTGCAGGTGTGCGCGTTTCGGCACTATGCTTCGGAGGATTGGGCATTGGGGACAAATGGCAACAGTATGGTATGGGCTCCATGGACAAGGAAAACTTGTTCAAGCTTCTCGACGCATACTTTGATCTTGGCTTGAGCTATCCGATACCAACTTTTTCATTGTGACCTGGAGCTGAGACCGGTTTCACCAGGGGAACTTTATCGACACTGCCAATCATTAGTAAGTCACATTTTCCGTTGGGAGCTCGAGACTAACTGACGCGTACTTTTCCTTGTTCTACAGTCAAGACGAGGCTTCTGAGGAGTTCATTGGTGAATAGCTGAAAAGCGCGGCGTCCGGGACCAGCTCGTCATTGCCACCAAAGTGCGTACAGCTCGCGCCCCAATTTGTTTCGTCCGAGCCACACTGATTATATGCGTTCACTCCGGTACACGGGAAATTACAAAAGCGGCCAGGATAACATCACCAACCAGGTGAACTACACCGGCAATCACGCAAAATCGCTGCACGTCTCCGTCCACGAATCGCTCAGGAAGCTACGCACGTCCTATATCGACATCCTTTACGTACACTGGTGGGATTACAATACATCTGTTGAGGAAGTCATGAACTCGCTCCACGTCCTCATCCTTCAAGGCAAGGTTCTCTACCTAGTATGTCTGTAGCTCAACACCAATCTAGATTTACCTTATCATTGCTTCCACTTATAGGGGATCTCGGGTGCTCCGGGGTGGGTGGTTGCCAAGGCGAACCAATATGCGAAAGATCACGGACAGACGCCTTTGGTGGTCTATCAAGGTCAATGGGGTGTCCTAGAACGCTCTTTTGAGCGCGATATCATCCCTATGGTACGTTCGGAAGGACTTGCGCTTGCACCATGGGGCATCCTTGGCGGCGGGAGGATCCGAACTGATGCAGAGGAGGCACGCAGGCGGGAGAGCGGCGAGAAAGGGCGAATGGTCTTCCATTCGAACTGGGAGCGAACTGAGGAGGAGAGGGCGATGAGTCTTGTATTGGGGGAGGTCGCCAAAGAAGTTGGCGTTGAGGGCATCACCGCTGGTGCGCACTTCTCTCTCATTTCTTGCCTGATTGTGGAAGAGCGACCTCTGAAGTGAAATGCGATAGTTGCGATTGCATACCACCTTCTCAAGACGCCGTTTGTCTTTCCCATCATCGGTTGCCGCAAGGTCGAGCATTTGCGGGAGAATCTGAAGGCACTGGACATCACCCTGACTCCAGAACAGACTCGGAAGATCGAAGACGCGACAAAGTTTGAGATTGGCTTCCCGTTCAAAACCTTCGTGAGTCGAGTTTTTCCACTGCCTCTTGAACACTACCAACTGGATACATAGGGAACCGGCGCGACTCCTTTTGGTGTCACAATGACCGCTCATACAGACCAAGTGCCTCTGCGGCAAGCTATCAGGCCGTCGAAAGATTGAGTACTTGGTCAAAAATATCAATGCCAATGTATAATCCGGTATCCATAAGGGCCGTTGATCCATCGAAGCCGCAAACGTGCGGCCAGATCCATCGGGATGGAGATGTCCCACCCACTCTTAAGCATCTACATATCGGGGCGTCTTGTGCTCATCACCCGTCCCTGTCCGCTGTTGACTTGGCCATACACTCACTGACGCTGTAGGCAAGGCACGAAGGCGATCATCTGTTGGTTTATAGGTCTTTATTGTCCCAACACATTCAAGTCATGGGGGCGACACGGCTTACGGTGGAGAAGATAAATCCCAGGCATCGAGTGGATACATAAGTTACACTGCAAGCTTTCGCCAGTTGGCCCGCACGTGGCGATAGCAACTGTAAGGTAAGGTGTCAGAAGAGTTCAATGTACGACTTAGTGTGATGTCGGGTTTGTGCGTAAGTCGTTTACAGGAAAGGTGAAATCGAGAGACAGGACCTTGGTCCCGCTACCAATGGTTTAGTCACCTATGTAGGGCGATTTGTTCAGAGCACCGACGTACCTTGTAAGACCAAGGAAGGCGTCTCTAGAAGCCGCGCGCACTTCATGACCACAAGGCAATTCAATAATTGATTTAGGGTAGTACCGCCGAATGAAACGACGCAGTTTGGTGGTTGAATCAAGGATAGAATGGTATGACCACGTTACAGGCACATGAGTCTCTAGGCGTGAGAAACGTGTTGTCATTACCCGAACCTCGGCACCCCGAGGTCTCTTCAAGTTCTCGACCACTATCTGGTCGATCCATGTGCATATATCTAACCTTTGCGCGGGGCAGGTCCTGAAAGCGCCCAGGATGGAGTTTTGATGGGCAGTGGTCGTGGGGCGCAATCCTCCTACCCTGTGACATGAGAAGTGCTCCATTCGAGGACAGCATCGTGAAAGCTTCTCTATAAGGTATCGTGCCCAACACCTTGCGCAGTTTTCTGGCGCTTATACCTACTGTTGGCCATGTCTAAACCACTTTGGACCATCCCGCCGCCCCCAGCTTCCAAACTCGCCCGCTACCGCACCCTATCGCCACTCGCAGGTGTCCGTGTGTCGCCTATTTGCCTTGGAGGGATGAGCATAGGAGACAAATGGCACGAATATGGTTTGGGTGCCATGGATAAGGAAAGCTCGTTCAAGCTTCTTGATGCGTACTTTGACCTTGGTGTAAGTCATCATTTGACTAGGACTATCGCTCCCTTTCCGTTTCTGACGCCTGACGGACTGGCCAGGGCAACTTTATCGACACCGCCAACAGTTAGTGCGTGTTCTTGACTTTTAAGCGGTGAAGGGGGATTAACACCTATCCGGACTTGGTTTTCAGTCAAGATGGGACTTCCGAGGAGTTCATCGGTGAATGGGCCGAAAAGCGCGGCATTCGTGACCAGCTAGTTATCGCCACCAAGGTGCGTGTGCGGCCTGTTGCTGCGTCCCTCATCATGCTGATCCCAACACATACCTCAAGTACTCGATGAATTATATGCGAGGACAAAATGAAATCTCTCACAAGGTGAATTACGTTGGCAACCATGCAAAGTCGCTACACGTCTCTGTCCGCGATTCACTCAAGAAGCTACGCACGTCGTACATTGACATACTCTACGTTCATTTTTGGGAGTACTCCACGTCTGTAGAGGAAGTCATGGACGCTCTTCACTCCCTCGTCATCCAAGGCAAGGTCCTCTACCTGGTGCGTGCGTCGTCTTGCCCCACAGTTCTTTTCCGTTCTTGATGGCGTCCGCAGGGCATCTCCAGAGCACCAGCATGGGTGGTGGTCAAGGCAAACCAATACGCGAAGTATCATGGCAAGTCGCCCTTCGTGATCTATCAAGGCCGGTGGAGTGTCTTCGATCACTCCCTCGTGCGTGACATCATCCCGATGGCACGTTCAGAGGGACTCGCGATCGCGCCGTGGGGAGTCCTTGGCGCCGGAAAAGTCCGAACGGACGCGGAGGAAGAACGAAGAAGGGAGAGTGGCGAAAAGGGCTGCACGCTGTTTGACCAGAACTGGGAGCGTACCGAGGAGGAAAGGAAGGTGTGTCTCGTGCTGGAAGACATTGCGAAGGAAGTCGGGGTGACTAGCATCACCGCAGGTAAATGAATCTCGCACAACCGTTTGTTGCACCGAGTGGGCGCATCCGCTGATCTGATTTGCAACACCAGTGGCGATTGCATACCACCTTCTCAAGACCCCGTACGTATTCCCGATCATTGGTGGCCGCAAGGTCGAACAGTTGCGGGAGAACTTGCAAGCGCTCGATATCTCTCTCACACCCGAGCAGATGAGCAGGATAGAGAGCATGAAACCGTTTGAGCCAGACTTTTCGTACAGCATCTATGTAATTTTTATCTATTACTTTTCCTTGCGCAGTCCATTCACTGGTTGTATAGGCAAACAGCTTGGATGACGTCTGGCTGGTCAAGATGGCAGCTCACACGGAGCGTGTTCCCTCCCAACAAGTTATTAGGCCATCTGTCGAAGCCTCTTGACCTGGGTTGCAATATTTTGAAGGCGATGAAGGCTGACTACTGGAAGAATTGTAATTGGTGCGCTCATACTACACTACGTTCCATCATTTCAACAATCGTTAACGCCTCCCAAGTTGTAGCACGTATTGGTTTGGACGCGAATGTCACGGGGCCGTTTTTTTCTCACTTAGGAGCCTTTCACGTGTAGAACCGGAATGCGCTATACAGCAGTATGGGATCTTCAATATTGCCAAAGGGATGTGTTGCGTTTTGCTAGTAATTCAGGTTTGCGTCCTGGAACTTTTCAGCTTAGCTAGACCCTCGGTTTTTTCTCCCGCTACTTGAAATGTCGTGACTCCCCTGGCGATGCGTTCCCGTGTGATCTGTACCGCTACTGAAACTTTGCGCAATTGCTAAACTTTTCTTGCAGTGTGCGGCATTGCTAGTGAGTAGAGGCTCGACGCGAATCAGCACCTTTGTTCATCTGGTCAGTCAATCGAAGCACGAATGGTAAGTACGTCTTTGGTCCCTCTAAGCAGACCCCCGTCTCCGATAAATCGACAGAGGGGCTGTTCAATGCGTGTTGTAGTCTTATATGAGCGATGTCCGACTGGTGACTGATGATTGACCGCCTTGCTTCGATTCGCTTCTCATGCCCATGTCTATCTTGTTCTCTTTCGTGTATTCATATTCTTAAGCTCACATACCCTACCAATCTCGACTCGACTCTAGACTCATTGTTGATTTGATTTCCTAGCCCTTAATTATGTGACCTCCTTCCTCTACTGGTGTCATATATAAATATGGAGCATTAAATATCGTCAAACTATCACTTGCGCGTCAATGCAATGAAAGACCGGTACTGGGCATCACGCCCCATCTCCTGCCGGGTGTGCCGCAGCGCACTGCGTCTATTCGACGGCCTTTGCTTTAACCGCTTCGTAGCCTTGCTCCTTTCCGATCCTTTTCTCCAGTGCGAGCAACTTCTTGAGGAAAGCCGTGAACGATGCAGTTATCCTATCAGGAACGGCGATCAATTCTTCAAAGTGGAAATGACCGACTCACTTGGCTCTGCAGATTGTCATCTTTCGGGCAAGCATATGATTGAAGAGATTTCTGAGAAGGGCGGGTTCCAGGGGCGAGAGATCCGTCAGATGTGGGGATCCTGGATGAACCTAGTGATCTGCATGTCGCTCAGCCCGCCATCCGTATCTATGTACTGTATATCGACCAGAGCGGAAGGTCAGTTCGACCTTTTAATTGATAGGATGGACACTAGACCAGGGGCTAGCTGCAGCGAGTCACGTTTAAAGAGGGAAGAAATTCGGCCGACCAATGCGGCATTTCACAAGTTGGCTAACTTGAAAACGAGGCCTCCACTCTTTCACAAACTGTGAGTGATACGGGTAAGAGTATGGTCCAGAGGCAATATTAGTGGACGTAATTACATCGTTAAAGAACTCTTTAATGCGCGCGCGTGTATCAGTGCCTAAGTGAATATAGCGAGGACTCACGAGCGTGGGAGAGGAAGTACAGTATATAGGATCGACGTCCTGGTGGTGCAGCAGGAGGCCAGTCGGCTGCGAGTAAGAGAGGCTTGTTGGAACCGCATTTATCCACGCGATCTGTGGCAGTCGGTGACAGCTGTCAACGTCAGGAAGGACTGGATGGTGGAGGAAAGGAAGAGCAGTTGCGTCTAGTGGTGTACGTGCGATATGCCGGGCCGGGCCACCCGCTTTGCAGCATTCGCCAGTCATTCGCCAGTCATTGTTTAGCTTAGTTAACGCTCAGCTGATAGAGGCCGCGTGTCTACCCTCGCTCTCACCCCCAAGATATTAGAATCTACAGAAGACTCTCGTATACCTTTAAAAACAAGATATGGAGCACCAGCACATGATATTCAATTCGTGCGTAAATACCCGCTGACACATGACTCTCGCCAATGATCCATCATTCCAGCCCACATCCCTCTGGATCGGAAAACCCTGGAATAGGGTGCGTCAATCCCTGTTTCTTGTGGTGACCTTGGAACCAGAGTCCAATTTTTTTTTGCCAGCACTCAGATTCCCCAATCGCAGGGCATCACCTCTGACCTTAGTGTTGAGGTCACAGGTATGTACTTGAATCCTGACTGATCGATCCCGATAACCATTTAACCTCTTTGTTAGTCCTACGAGCGCAACATATTCCAAGTATTTCGAAACGGTTTCGCCTGAAGAAGAATAAGTTTTTCGTCGCTGTGGCCAATCAAGCGACAACGAAGAAGACAGCAAGCGTTTCGATTAAGGGACAGACAGCCCATTGGAACGAGAAATTTGATGCCTTGTAGGACATGTGTTTTTTAATCCTGTTTTCCGCCTGAGAGTTCGGTTCAGTTTCGTACAGCCATCTTCACATCTCAAATTCTGTCTTTATTTGAAGCGATTGGCGCACCCCGATATACTTATCGGGACTTGTGAGACGCCGATGCCTGTCGAGTCCCAAAGTGGTCCGTTCTACAAGAATCGTCAGTCGTTTGACTAGTAGCTGAATGTCTCGCTTTATAGACTTCCCGTTTGTTCTCACCAATGGCGACGAGCAAGTTGGACAGTCGGATCAGCCGGTCATACTCTACTTGACGATCGCTGTGTCAGGGAACGCGACGTCCCATCCGATCTTGCCCATCCATGCCACCAACCCCATAGCGACTGAAGTAGACATCGTGCCTGTGGAACGAGCTACGAGGTCCACTATGGCCCAAGACTCCATCGAAGCCACTCCATTTGTAGTTGCCGCTGCTCCCGAGCTACTTTCACCTCCGACGGCTCACATTCCGATCGAGACTAGTATTCCCATACCGCCAGTGCACGATGTCCGGGAAGCAATGTCACCGGCCGAGAGTGCTCTCGATGTCGCCGATGAAGCCATCAAGGCGATTGATCTCTCAAGTACATGGAAGGGTGCGGTTGCGAGAATCAAGTGGTTGATGGATACTGTGAGCCCAGCTGCAGAAGTACGTCACAACGCAATCTCCTTTTACCTTATGCTTGACCGAGTCGACTTTGTCTCTCAGCTTCACCCATACGCGAAGATGGCATGTGGCCTGCTATTATCAATTCCCAAGGTGCATCGATTTGCGTTGTTGTCGAATGGAAACGCTGATGCCATGTTATTCTGGATGCTAGACGCTCGTAGAACAGTTTCAGAGTGACGACAACATCCGTACCCTACTCGTAGCCATGCACGACGCGTTTGATTTCGCAATCCAGGAAGACATTTTGAAATCAATCAAGCGCGAGTCAAAGCAAGCTCGAATCCTTACGCTCATGTTGCAGCATGTCTGTAATTGCAGCGATTTCATTCAATCTTATGCAAAGGACCCGCGATTCTGTACGTCGTCTTCAACCAGTTCGTTGGCCGACGTAAACACGCAATTTGCAGGGAGGCGCACGTTGGTTCATCTCGGCAGCCAAGTCGACAAACAAATTGGGGACTTCCGCACTACTCTTATCGAACTTCGAAAGGGATTCTTGGATGAGGCCGCCATCACTACGGAGATAACTGCGCTCCAAATTCTGGACGACGTGGGAATAGTTTCGGCCAGTGTTGGTAAGATGGCTGGTCAGCTTGATGAGGTGACTACCGAGCTGAAGTGGGTATCGAGCCAAGTTTCGGACGCTGGTACGTAGTCCTGATAACTTGAGGTTTATCGACCTAATAATTGTTGCAGAGCTAGATGCCAAAATCAGAGAAATACCGTGTGGGACAGGCTCGCGCTTCATGCCCGAGAAAGGTTGCCTTCCGGGAACGCGCACAGCCTTCTTGGACTTCGTCGTTGATTGGGTGAACAGTCCGGGCTCCGAGCGTTGTCTTGTTATGTTTGGACAGGCGGGTACCGGAAAGTCGTCCATCGCACATGAGATTGCGCGTCGCTTCGACGAAATGCACCGTCTTACTTCGTCCTTCATTTTTTGCGGAAGGAGCAAGCCAAGCACGAGGCTTACCACTTGTTCACGACTCTGGCTCACGATCTCTCCGACCGCTACCCTTCGTTCAAGGCCGCTCTTGGAAGGATTGTTAAGGACGACACCTCTCTTCGAATTCGTACCCGTGACTATCCAACACTCCTTCAATCCCTCATCGTCAAACCGCTTAAAGATCTGCACATTATCGGTCCTATTCTTGTTGTAATCGACGCGTTGGACGAGAGTGGAGACGCAACTGGTAGAAGTGGGCTACACACATTTCTCGCCAAAAACTTATCCAAACTGCCATCGAACTTTCGTGTTCTTATCACCTCAAGGCCGGAGGATGGGATCCAGTCTGCGTTCAATGGAGCGCCGTCAACCAGGATCATATACATGAACGATTCTCAACTGGCAGCTCGAACGGACGATGATATACTCACCTTCCTTCAGGATCTGCTTCCTTTAGATGAGTTCGAAAGGCATGGCGTTGCGCTGGCAAGAAAGGCAGAGGGATTGTTTCAGTGGGCGGCAGTTGCCGGTAGATTCATCCTCGATCCTCCTGAATGCTTCGGGTTTAGCAAGAAGAGGTGCATAAACCACCTATTGAGACTTACTATAGATCGCTATAGACAAGATCCGTTGGACGACATATACAAAGAAGTCCTTGAAGGATACTTCACACACCCAGAAACACGGCTTTTATTTCGCTCTGTGGTGGGACAACTCATTACTGCATTCGAACCCCTCTCTATCCTCTCCCTGACCACATTGCGAGGACACGCCTCCAGTGACAACGACGATGCCGATTCTGTTGTCACAATGCTTCGTCGGCTGGGCTCGTTGTTTAGCAACGTTAACTCGCCTGATGGCACCCTTCCCATTGTTCCTCTTCATACGTCATTCCGCGACTTCCTGACAAATGAAGAGAAGAGCGGCGATTTTTTTATTAATCTTCGTGACGCCCACTATGGATTGGCACATTCCTGTCTCGGTCTAGTGCTTCGCGACCTGAGGTTCAACATATGCAACATTGAATCATCACATCTTGCTAATAAAGACATTCAAGATCTCGAAACTCACGTTGTCAAACACCTCCAACCTGCTCTGTTGTATGCCTGCCGTTTTTACGACGATCATCTAAAACACCTTGATTTTGAAACCGATCTTTTTTGGAAACTGCGAACTTTCTTCGAGACGAAATTCCTGTTTTGGCTGGAGGCACTTAGCTTGACGAGCAACGTGCACCTCGCATTGCCAGCGTTGTTATCTGTGAATGTGTGGCTAGCCTCTGATCAAGATGTAAGTCGGGACACCAGTTTTGTAAGGCAAATAGATAACTAACGACAACAATCGCAACAGTTTTCTCAGGCAGAGCTTGAGAAATTGACTGCGTTCATTAATGATGCGTCTGCGTTTGTGCGGTATTTTGGGATAGCCATGGCGAAGAGTGCCCCCCATGTCTACATTTCTACTTTGCCATTTGCGCCGACTTGTTCTCTTATTTCTATGCGTTATTCAAGCATGCTTCCGCGAATGGCGCGTGTCGAAAGTGGACGATTGTCTTATTGGCCATCATCAGAGATGGTGATTCCAAATGTCGGGAGTGCGGTGAATTCCATTGCACTCTCATTAGATGGTCAGCGGATCGTCTCAGGCTCGGACGATGGAAAAGTTCGTGTGTGGAATGCCATAACGGGAGAGGCTGTGGCAGGCCCATTTAGTGGACACTCGGACTCTGTCTGGTCTGTGGGATTCTCCTCAGATGGGCAGCACATCGTCTCGAGCTCGAACGACCGAACAATCCGTGTGTGGAACGCCATCACTGGGAAGACAGTGGCGGGCCCATTTAATGGGCACTCGGATCCAGTCGTGTCTGTGGCATTCTCCCCAGATGGCCAGAACATCGTCTCAGGCTCGAACGATCGAACAATTCGAGTGTGGAACGCAATCACTGGGGAGACAGTGGCTGGCCCATTCAATGGACACTCGGATTGGGTTCGGTCTGTGGGATTCTCTCCAGATGGCCAGCACATCGTCTCGGGCTCGGATGATCGAACAATTCGTGTGTGGAGCGCCACGACAGGAAAGACAGTGGCGGGCCCATTTTGTGGACACCCCCATTGGGTCACGTCTGTCGTATTCTCTCCAGATGGCCAGCACATCGTCTCAGGCTCCTACGACGGAACAATCCGTGTGTGGAACGCCATGACAGGAGAGACAGTGGCAGGCCCACTTCGTGGACACTCGATTTGGGTCACGTCTGTGGCATTCTCTCCAGATGGCCAGCACATCGTCTCAGGCTCGGAGGATCGAACAATTCGTGTGTGGAATGCTGTGATGGGAGAGACAGTGGCAGGCCCATTCAGTGGGCACTCGGAATCGATCATGTCTGTGGGATTCTCTCCAGATGGTCAGCATATCGTCTCAGGCTCGAATGATCGGACAATTCGTGTGTGGAATGCTTCTATTGGAGAGACCGTGGCGGGCCCTACTAGTGGACACTCAGGTTGGGTCAGGTCTGTAGCTTTCTCTCCAGATAGTCAGCACATCGTCTCAGGCTCTTCCGATCGAACAATTCGTGTGTGGAGCGCCATGACGGGTGAGACCGTGGTGGGCCCATTTCGTGGACACTCGGATTGGGTCATGTCTGTCGCATTCTCTCCAGATGGTCAGCACATTGTCTCAGGATCGAACGATCGAACAATTCGTGTGTGGAGCGCCACGACGGGAGGGACAGTGGCAGGCCCACTGCGTGACACTCGGGTCAGGTCATGTCTGTCGCATTCTCTCCAGATGGCCAGCACATTGTCTCAGGATCGGAGGATCGAACAATTCGTGTGTGGAACGCCACGACAGGAGAGACAGTGGCAGGCCCGTTTTGCGGACACTCGGATCTTGTCACATCTGTGGCATTCTCTCCAGATGGCCAGCACATCATCTCAGGGTCGGAGGATCAAAACAATTCGTTAGTGTGGAAATGCCATGACGGAGGAGAGACTGTGGCGGCCCATTCAAATGAACCACTGGGTGGGGTTCATGTTCTGTCGCGTTCTCTCCAGATTGGCCAGGACATTGGGCTCAGCCTCGAACGATTCAAACAATTCGTGTTTGGAATGCCATGACAGGAGCGACCGTGGTGGGCCCATTTCGTGGACACTCTGGTTCGGTCGTCTGTCGCATTCTCCCCCAGATGGGCAGCACATCGCCTCAGATCGGAGGATCGAACAATTCGTGTGTGGAATGCCATGACGGGGGGACTGTGGCAGGTCCATTTAGTGGACACTCGGAGTGGGTCACGTCTGTAGCATTCTCTTCAGATGGCCAACACATCGTCTCAGGTTCGGGTGATCAAGCAATTCGTTTGTGGAATGCCATGACAGTCGACACAGAAGCCACTGGACAGGTTGATTCCGCTAACCAGACCAAGATAAATGATGAGGGATGGATGGTGGTAGCAATGATGAACTTCTAATATGGATCCCGCCGTTACAATGGGCAAATCTTCACCGCCCACGTAATATTTGGTTTCGGGCGGACACGAGACTCGCCTGGATCTTTCTACTTTCGTGCATGGTCCCAGTTGAGTACTTGTATTAACACCTAGATAGAATTGCTGCAGTAATTCCTCCTTTCTCCGTAACCACCATCATCCTGGACGCGTCACTGCGACTCAGAGTATAAGCATTTATTTAGTATAGCAAGTAACTGATATATCGAGGATGTGAGCGCAGTCGGTGGTTAGGAGTCTAGCACATATCCCCATGTTATTCTCTCACAACTGTCTATTCACAGTAGCATACGGGTTATCATCCTGGGTCTAGCTCAGGTTGTCCGTCTGGGCTGTATAACACGGAGGGTGGTCGCGACACACTAGATGCATTGTATACGAACTACAAGGTAGCAACTGTACAGTGCAGTACCTCGACACTTTCAGCAACTTGAATGTATCCACTGTGTAGGAGATTGGTATTGGAATGAGAAAAGTCTCTCTGTTATCTACATCTCATATGGTCCTCCGGTCCACGCTCCCGGCGAAAACCGATTATCCCTTCCAACCTTAGTACCTCCAATTTTTCCGAGTTAGGCGTTCCC